>CANXYC010444732.1:0-11691 GCA_948193065.1 Aleurites moluccanus
TTGAGCTGTTTACCCGAAATTGTCTTCAACCGGGTTTATTTTTCCATTTAATTCTCAAATAAATAAAATAAAACCATTTACATTCACTTTTATTCTTTCCTTTACTCAAATATACTGTTAAATTTATAAAACCTCGAAAAACTGAAAAATTACCATTTGGTCCCTCGTTCACCAAAAATTCCAAAATTTTTCGATTTAGTCCTAACTGGCTTTAAACCAATTCTATGCCTAAAATTAGGTCATATAACATGCATAAATATAAGTTTCATGCATAAACATATCATATTAACATATTATAAAGAAAAAAAAAGTTTTCCCCTAAGGGTCCCTATAAGGGTCTAGACTGAGGTGTTACAGATTAGCTCCACCACTCATATGTCTCACTAGCCAGGTGAGCTGAAAAATAGGCATCCAGTGGTCAAACACATAACCAAGGTTGTCATTCTATGTTTTTGTCTCACCTTATCCCCTTAATCTTCTGGATATTGAAACTCAGCCATAACTACAGCCAGGTTGACCTGACCTTTTATGACCATAAAGCTAGCAATTTAGGTCGGCGGCAGTGAACCCTTTTGAGCGGGATTTTCCAGAAATTTGAACTTTTTTCAAAAATTTGGGATTTTGAGGGCATTTTAGGGCATTTTCAAAATTTTTTTGACATTTTTAGACATTTTAATAAATTTGATTTCATTTTTGGACTAAAAATTATATAGCGTTTCATAGAATTTTTAGTTTGCATTTATAACATGAGAAGTCTAATAGAGCATCATAAAATTCATACATCATGCATACATCAAATATCATCCGTACATCATAGTTCAAAAATAAACAAAAACAGAGCAAGACAAGGCATAAAGAAGCTCAGACGATCCATTAGTATCTCCGATAGTGCCTACGGGGGTCCTCCGTTAGACGAGATTGATCAATCTAAAACTCAAGTAGGGTTAGAATACCCAGTAAAGTTAGCTATATTTTACGTCCCACTCGATAGATGTGATTGGCCCACTCTGCAGTAATCTACAAAAAGAAAGATATCAGAGGCTTAGTTGAGGATCATTTCTAAAAGCAAAGACAAGAGAAAGAGCATAGACATACCTCAGGGTCATCAGGGAAGTCTGGGGCAAGGGGATGGATCGCATCCGAAAGATAATATGTCTGCAACTCACCATGTGAGTTATTATAAAAAATATCTTAAAAGAACTAGTAATTATGCCTGAGGGAACCCGACCAGAATCAGTTTGCGTCTTTGGAGTAACACTGGAATCAACTGAAAAAGGATTTCTTGATGCATCTACACTTTCAGCCCGACTTGGCCTAACAACAGAAGGACCAGTAGTATCAGATGAGCGTTCCAATTGTTGACATAGATCACCAACATGCCCCATCAGGCGGGTACAATAGAATATCACATAGTTATCCTGATGGGTCACATATAGATAAATAGGAAGACAAGTATAAGCCTTGTCAGGAGCATGAATGCCCATATTCCACCTAATGTCAAAAGGTGGATGTGCTGGAACTATCCACCTACCAATAGTCTGGACTTAGACTCTCTCTACTAAGTAGTATAATTGTAATGTGGAAAGCGAAGCGAAAGTCGTGAACAAGCCAGTATGGCACTTAGGTCAAGTTCTATTGGCATTAGCTGCATTCTATCAATATAAGGTTTCGTCACAACCTGTAAAATGATTGTTGTAAGTAAAACTAGGAAATGTGAGTGAGATAAAGTAAAAAAAAAAAAAAATACCTGGAAAGTGTCGAGGCTACAAAAAACTGCTCGAATAGTCCCGAATTCATGCACACCAGAGCTAGTCAAATATTTCCTATTCCATCGGATACCGTCCGAAAAGACATCCAGCCTAAGGTTGCTAGAGGTGGGGGCAAGCATCAAAAAGTACTCATAAGCCCATACGTGATTCAAGCATTAAAGAAAGTCAGAAAGACTAGGCAGAAGTTTAGAAAAGGTGCAAAGAGTACCTCCCAGTTCAAATTAAATAACAGGTGCAGAGAGTACCTCCCAGTTAAAATTAAATAACAGTTGTAGAGAGTATCTCCCAATTCAAATTAAATAACAGGTGCAGAAAGTACCTCCCAGTTCAAATTAAACAAAAGGTGCAGAAAGTGCCTTCCAGTTTAAATTAAACAAAGGATGCAGAGAGCATATCTCTTAGATAAAATAAGTCCCTCCATAAGTGTTGAAAGCTCCCCGAGATAAGTCACACATCTCCTGATACATGGTGCTTAGGATAGTGCCAGCCCAATCATATTCACCCAGCAGAGTCATATCTATCAAGCTTGGCAGAATGCTCAAGTTAACAGTGTCACGATAGGTATGGCAGAATGTGCATCCTGCCAAAATCAACATCATCAGTCTGGCCATAACCGCAATATCAAATATCATATTGGTAAATGGCTCCATCTCTTTCAGTCGAGCCTGAAGCCAAGTGCGAGGCACTGATATACGATCCCGAGGTGGGTCCTGACCTATAAGCTGGATTATATCTTTAGGAGTGAAGGTGGTCCTCCAATCAAAGTAGAGATCCAGATGACGGGTCTTAAAGCATAGGCAAGTCAACATTGACAAATCTAGAGTAGTAACTATCAACTCCCCACATGGAAAATGAAAACTGTTGGTAGTGTCCCACCACCGCTCAGCCAGTGCCTTGATTAAGGCTACATTGCTTTCAGGGTTTGTTTTGACTTTTAGGAAAGATACAAAACTAGTAGACTTTAATAGGGGAATATCGGAGTTTTAGCTGATAGATCATCAGCCAGATAAGCCAAGTTTAATCTAGCACCCCTGTTCCTAAACACGACGGTCTTTCAAGAAAAAAAAATTCACTTAGTAAAGATTTGCAAAAAAAAAAAGGGTTGAAAAATACCTCGATTCTGCCATCCCAGGAAATATGTTGTTCCGGCTCCTGCAACATATTCTCCGAGTCAGGATTGTCTCGCGGGCCTCACAGCTATGGTGTCCCCTGTTGCTAGTAGCCCTTCCAGAAGTTGAAGCCATAAAGAGAGAATGAAGAATTTTAGAGAGAAAAGTTAGAGAGAAAGAGAGCAATGTGAAAATGAGAGTAAAGGGAATGAGAGAGCCTCATCCTTATTTATAGATTTTGAGAATCTAAAAAATGACCATCATGTCCCCAACTTGGTAAAAAATAAGGAAACTTGCATTTTCGGAGCAGTTCAAGTTAGAATCAAATGCCGTCAATTTCGTTGTGTTTGTATGATTTTTCCCTGTTCATAGAGCTATCATTTACCCAAATCAGACCTGGGATGCTTTTATAATTCAGAAAATGATAGAAACATAAAAATATCAGAAAAATAGAAAGTTGTCCGAAACTTTTTAGATCAGACCTCCATACATTCAGACATTGAAAAGTGTGATCAGAAAGCATTTATTTTGTTTCAAACGGATAAAAATAACCCAGTTCACTAGCATCACATCTGTCATTTGAAATGGACAGCAGTGATGGGGTAGTTGCGAACACTAGTTTTTTTATACTCGTCGGACTCATACCAAGTGGAATGGCATAAACCGGAACCAAACCCATTCACAGACGGATTCGAAAGATCATCAAAATGGAACCGAGCCACTGCTGCCACCTTGAAGGGCTAGCATTGCAGCCCCAAGGGGGTGGTGGGGCGACAATGGCCATGCCCAGGGCTGATAGCTTGGCTCCTTGCCAGGACTATCGCCTTCCTTTACACTCTGTGCTGCCAAAAGCCTTGGTGGCACCGCCGCCCCCTTCGGTGTCACCAGCTTGCCTTGCCTACGGCATCTCCATTCTGAGCCTATTTTTTCCCAAATCTCACATCGAAAGATGATGGGATTTGACCCTCCAAGCTTCTACTATAAATACTTGACCCTCATCAACCTAGTTCCAGGCCCCAAAATCTATGAAGTTGAATTTTCCTTTTTAGATTTCTTCTCTTCTCCCTCATATAACTATTTTTCTTATTTCCTTAGCTCTCTTTGAGTTCAAAGAAGGACTTTTTAGGGTGAGTGAAACCCATTTTCTTTAGTTCTCTTTGAGATAAAGAAGGACTAAGTCCGAGGTGTATGGAGCCTCAAAATTAATTTAACATAAAGTCACTTTATCCGTTTGTTTTCTTTTCTTTTTGAATTGTTAGGTAAAAGGTACTTCGACCATCTCCCCATGCTTCAATCAATTCAAGGTAGAACTCTGATCCGGAGGAGCACTCCGTCCACTGCCTCCCCAAAGATCAAGACAAAAGGTATCAACTCATAAACTCCTTATTCTTTTCTTATTTTGATAGAGCATCAAAATAAACAACTCATCTTTTACCTTTCTTTAGTTTGATAGAGAATCAAAATAAAGAACCAAAACATGATAAGTTGGGCATAAAATTAACCCTCCTTCTCAATAAGGAAGAACTGCATGGATTTTGATTCCCAATGAACGGGTTACACAGGCAAGCTGTATAAAAGCTTCAAATCCAATAATGTTAAAAAAACCATCTTTTCCTTTTACTTTGTTTATTCGATTCTTATTTTGTTCATCAGATGTATTTTTCTGTATTTTAGCTTAGAGTTTTGGGGAATGTGTGATCAACCTAGAACCCATAAGGGTTAGAGTTAATATCCTCTATTTTAGATTTTTGAATTATAATAATTTACTTTATCGCTCTTTTTTATTGTTTTATTTTATTTCTTTATGTATTCATCTTATATGTCATTTCATTTATATATGTCATTCTTTAAATTGTTTATCAAAATATTTTAAATCAAGGTTAAAATTAGAAGCCAAGTTCAACTGAAAACTTAGTCCCCGAATCCTCTTTGGTTTCAAAGACTAGTGCACTTTTTCCTTTGGGATAAAATTAGAGTCAAAATAAGTTTTTTACCTCAAATTTTCCCAATAAAAATAACTTAAAGTAGTGAATTCAAAACTCAAAATCATTTTCGAATAAAAGGCGCTAGGGTCATCTCAATCTGTGAGAAATCATCCAAATGAGCATTTTTAGATTCTATTTAGCGGACCGGATGTGATGCTCAGGAGAGGCCTCACAACTGCTACCTCCTCCAAGACCAAGACCAAAGGTATAATCCCCAAAGTTATTATTTTCAATTCGGTAAAGCACCGAACAAATAAAACATGATAAATTGGGTTTAAAATCAGACCAATGCCTTCACAAGAAGGGCGAACTACGCGATTTTTGATCCCTATACAAAAGGATACATAGGCCTGCTTATTTCAAAAGCATCAAATCCTAAAAATATAAAAAACTATTTTCCCTTTTTTGCTTTAACTTATTTAAGGAATGTGTGATCAATCTAGAACCCATAAAGGTAAGAGTTAATATGCTCTATTTTGGGGTTTTAATTGTAATAATTAATCTACTTATTGCTTTATGATTTATTTAATTGCTTTACTTACTTATTCATGTATAAATGTCACTTTTAAATTGCTCATAAAAAATCATTTAAATCAAAGTTAAGCATAAAAACCAAGTATTAACCGAAAATCTAGCCCCCGAATCCTCTTTGGTTTCGTAGGTCTAGTGCATTTTTTCCTTTGGGATAAAGATTGGAGTCAAAAATGTTTTTTTCCTTAAATTTTCCCAATAAAATAACTTAAGGTGGCGACTCCCCGGTTCACTTTGAAAATAATAATCAATTTGCAATAAAGGCTTGGATGTCGTTGCAATCGTGAGAAATCACCAGTAATGAGCATCCTAATTCTAAGAGGACCAGACGGGGTGTTCGGGTAAGGCCTCATAGTTGGCGACTCCACTGGGGACAAACTATTTTTCTAAAAGAAAAAGAATAAGTGGGCTACCAATTGGTTAAAATTTTTACTTGGCTTTTAATTTAACTGTGATTTTCATGCATCACTACATAACAACTAGTTACAATGTTAAGCCTTTCGATTACGAGTAGCATTGATCCGACAAATCTCTTTGAGTATGTTAGGAGATTGCAAAAGCATCCATCCCGTGACTAATCTTCAATATTTTTGAAGTGTAACGAGCAGTCATACTGTTAGACCCACACGAAACTCTTTGTTTCACATATGATTAGTTATATCACTGCTCTAGTGTGATGAGTACCTAATATCTAAACCACCCAAACCCATTTCATGTAATGAACTTAGATTCGGACCCTAGGTCCCATGACCTATAATAATGGGAACCTTTGAATATATGCTTATGAAATAATTTTTTCCTGCATATGCATGTATACATGCATAACCATGCATCCATGATTTATGGACTAAAAACTAAGAAGTTAATGGTTGACCCAAAGCTTAAAAGTATCAAATCCCAAAGTCTTGAACCCTAAGGCCTTGAACAAAATGAAATCTTTTTCCCACCTTTACATAGGCCTTGTTTGGACCATAGTGACCTAACCCAAGTGTTTCTCTTTCAAAGGTACCAATGGAGAACCAAACACCTGACATGGATGCTATCGTAACACTGCCTTTGAAATCCAACAAGGACACCTTGATAATGCCTTTGATACACAACGTTAGTCCATCCTTAACGAAGTGAAAATAATGATGATCTAAGGAATGGGCACTCACTAAGACAATGCCCTAAATGTGTCTTCCTCTGCTCCACCAAATCCTGTTGTTGATATGATGAATGATGGGAAGGCTCCTGAAGTTACTATTCCTCCACCAGTTAAAGACGAAGACTCAAGCTAGTATCTCTATTTGGAGCCTTATCTAATCAACTTTCCCACATCACCAAGCTCTTTGCAAGGCATTGAACCAACGTCAAGCCTCAGTTGACATTTCTCCTAAAACTTTAGTTGTCTCACTAACCAACTTGACCAAGGCTGCCTCCATCTCATTCACTAACCATGATCTACCTAAGAGAGGAGAAAACCATAACCATGCTTTATACATAATTGTGATGAATCAAGGGAAGACAATCTCGATGGTTTTAGTTGATATTGGGTCAGCCCTAAATGTGTGCCCGCTAAAAGTGGTAAGTTGTTTGGGCTTAGAAGCCATAGATTTCATCCCCTCCGATCAGATTATGAGGGCATATGATAATACAAAAAGAGAGGTCCTTGGAATAGCTACTCTTGATGTGACGATTGGACCTATAACTGCTCCCATCCCTTTCTAAGTAATTGATGTACTTGCATGTTTCAATCTCCTCATTGGAAGGCCATGGATTCATAAGGTAAAGGCTATACCATCCTCCTTGCATCAGAAGCATAGGATTTCTCATGGGACTGCTGTTGTCACTATTAAGGGTGACATACAAGGGAAAAGTGAAGTTCCCAATTTTCCTCCCGTTCTGGGAATCCAACCTGAGCCAAATAATGTGTCATTATTTGGTTTCTTCTTTAACACCATTCAGTTTATTGAGCAAGAAAGAGGTAAAGACCCTTTTGATTTTGATCCTTTCAGTAACATAAATATGGCTAACATTTTTTAAAAAATGAATTATTTCCCTGGGCTAGGTCTTGGAAAGAACCAACAAGGAGTACCCTCTTTCAAAGAAAGTCCAATAGCAAACCCACCTTTTGGGCTTGGCTATAAGCCCACCAAGGAGGACTTGAATGAGATTGAATTAATGGCCAAAAGGAGAGATGAGGCTAAAAAGAAAGGTGAAACTTTTAATTGACAGATGGGTCCCTATTTCAAAACCTTGAATGGGTATTTCATGAAAGAAGGAGAGGACTTTCCTTATTGCGGTTTTTCTGAACCATAGTATTATCCCATAACTAAGAAACTAATCCCGGGCTTTGAAATTGTCTTTGATGTCAGGCTCAGTTTAGAAGACTATGAACCTATATACTCCTTGGAATAAGATTGGGAGGAAAATATGGAGGCTAGTCTTTTTGAGCAAGTCCTCACGATTAGAAGTAAGGCAGAATCAAACCCTACTAAGCTCATCCATCCAACTTTGATTGCACCTAACAACTAGCATATTGAGAAGGTTCCTAGCTTTAATGAAGTATCCCTTTTTCAAGTCAAGTCTGAGCCCGCGTCAGAGTTAGATACAAAGTCTTTTTCTTCTCTTTCTTCTTTAGAGTCTGTGAAGGACCTTCCTAGTTCTTCTTTCAATTTTGATGCAATCCGTAAGGAAGGAACCTTTATTAGCAATAAATGTTTTGAGTTTTCCTCTTATATCCTTGTGTCTTCCTTTCTCCATGAATCCAATTTAAATAAGGCATCAAAAGAAAAAGAAATAAATGAAATAAAAAAGAACAAAGCAAGAATCAATAATTATGGACACTAATGAAAAATTAAAAATCACGTTCATTGCATCATCATTTTATGATAAGACTTCTTTATTCAAAGCAGTTCAAGAATGTTTAGATTACTTCACCTGGGAACCTGAAGACATGACGGGTATCGATCTAAGTATAACAGTCCATACGATTCTAACCTATGAAGATATGAAGCCTGTAAAGCAAAAACTATGGAGGTTGAAGGTAGAATGGTCCCTAAAGATCAAAAAAGAAGTTGCCAAGTTGTTGAAGAATGGTTTTACTGAGCCCATCACTTGTCCTTCATGGTTAGCCAACATAGTGCCGGTGCCCAAAAAAAATGGGAAGGTAAGGATGTGTGTGGATTATAGAGATTTGAATAAAACCTGCCCAAAATATGATTTTCCTTTGCCTCATATAGACTTATTGGTTGACCGCATGGCCGGATTTGAAATAGTCTTCTTGACTAATTTATATGCGGGTTATAATCAAATACAAGTTTATCCTCCTGACAAGGAAAAGACATCCTTTGTTACTGAATGTGGCACCTATTGTTACAAGGTCATTCCTTTTGGTTTAAAGAATGCATGAGCAACATATCAGAGAATGGCTATAACTATCTTTCATAACATGATCCACAAGGATGTAGAAGTGTATGTCGATGACACAGTTATCATGGCTGAAATGACAGAGGGTCATATAGATACATTAAGGCATTTCTTTCGTAGATTAAGACAGTACAATCTAAAGTTGAATCCCACTAAGTGTGTTTTTGGTTCATCTTCTGGAGTATTCTTAGTATATATGGTTAGCAAGAAAGGGATAGAAGTAGACCTAGCCAAGTCAAAGGCCATTTTGGAGATGCCGACTCCTAAGACAAAAAAAGAGATTAGAGGATTTTTGGGGCGCTTACAGTACATTAGTCGATTCATTTCCCAGCTAGCTGATGTTTGTGGACCTATCTTCAAGTTATTAAAGAAAGGAGTTCCTAAGGTGTGGAATGATAAATGCCAGCAAACCTTTGAAAGAATCAAGCAGTATTTGTTCAAACCTTATTTTTTGCAACCACCAAGGCCAGGCAAACCTTTGCTGTTATACCTCTCTGTGACCAAGGAAGCTATGGGGGCAATGCTCGCCCAAAATGCCACAGACTCATATAAAGAGAATGCTGTTTACTACCTGAGTAAGGGCATACTTGCTCATGAACTCAAGAAAGCACATGCTTGCTCATGAACTCAAGTATAACTAAATTGAGTAATTGTGCCTTGCTCTGGTTTGGGTATGCCATAAGCTACAATATTATTTGGGTTCATACACTACATATGTTCTTGTTGACAAGAGCCCCTTGAAATTCCTTATAGAAAGGTCGGTTCTTGATAGCAAAATGGCACAATGGTTGGCGGTTCTAGTAGCCTTCGATCTCAAATATGTTCCAAGGAAGGCCATCAAAGGGAGTGTGATAACTGACCAATTGGTTGCTGCCCCAATAGATGACAAACCTTTTGAGCCCGAGTTCCCAGATGAGAACATCTTGAAAATAAAGCTGGAAATATGAAAATTGTATTTTGATGGTGCAGGTAATCATAAGGGTTATAGTGTTGGAATAGTGTTAGTCACATCATATGGGTGTCATTTACCTATAGCTGTTAAGTTTGCCTTTGAGGTGACGAATAATGAAGCTAAATATGAGGCTTGCATATGTAGTTTAGAGGTGCCACTAACATGATGATTGATTATTTGGAGGTCTATGGCGATTTTAATTTGATCGTTTCATAAGCTCTTGGTAAATGGAAGATAAAGGATGAGGGTTCGATTCCTTACCATCAACGCGTGACTGACCTAGCAGAAAATTTCCATGAACTATCTTTCCATTACCTACCTCAAGTTAAGAATCAGTTTGCTGACGCCCTGGCTACCCTAGCTTCCATGATAGATATGATGGGAAATGAAATTGTTCATCCTATGGTTATCGAAGTATAAAGACAGCTGAGTCATGATACAAAATATATGCAAATTCAATTGGCCAATGGTAAGCCATGGTATTGGGATATATTCAATTTCTTAAAAAATGAGCAACATTGGAAGGGGCATCCAAATCAGATCGAAGGACAATAAGGCAACTGGTTAGTAATTTCATTCCAAATGGCAATGTCCTATATAGGAGGGCTTGGGACCACATCCACCTTAGATGCGTGACAGAAGAGGAAGCTTGACAAATTATGGAATGGGTACATGACGATGAAGAAGGCCTACACATGAATGCTTTTGCATTAGCCAAAAAAAACACAAATCTAGAATATTTTTGGCTTACAATGAATATAGATTGTGCTAAGTTTGTACAGAAATGTCATAAGTGTCATATATTCTCAAAGCTTCTGAAGTGACCTTCAGTCCTATTACACCAAACTGCAACTCCTTGGCCTTTCGCTACATGGGGCATTGATGTTATAGGGTGCATCACTCCGAAATCCTTGAATGGGCATGAATATATCTTAGTCACATTAGATTACTTCACGAAGTGGGTAGAAACATCCCCCTATCAAGTGTTGAATTCTAAAAAGGTAGCATACTTTATTCAGACTAACATCATTTATCGGTTTTGTAATACCCTAGAAATGCATAACAGGTTTTAGTGAATAAAATTCTCAGTATATAGATTAAAATCATCGAAATAACCAATAATAATTTTAGAAAACCAGTTAGAGCGAAAACGGAAATTTTTTTCGGAAAACGTTGGTACCGATATCGCCGCCGTAAAAATAGCGGAATGGACGATGGATGAATTTTTGAATTTGGATTGAGGATAATTGATAAGTTATATTCATGTGTGAATACAGTAAAAAGAAATTTGAGAAAATATTACAGAACGCTCAAAAAACGAGCAAAAGAGTATTTTTGGTAAATAGTGAAATTTGTCGGTCTGAGTTTCAGAACGACTCTGAAACTATTTTTATTAAATAATATTAATTAAAATATGATGTTTAAACATTCCCTTTGAGTTCTAATTCCCAACGAAACTTTCAGAATAAATTACCAAGCGAAAAAGGACCAAAACTAAATTTTGAAAAATTTGAGGACTAAAGTGTAATTTATCTATTTCGTCTTATTATATAAGCCCAAAATAGGCAGAATTTCTGCCATTTGCTCTCAATCACCCGTGAGCCATTTTCTTTCATTTCTTTCTTCTTTTTTGAATTTCTAAGTAAGATTTGTGAAGCAAAATTGTTACAAATCACAAACTAAAACCATACAAACACTTTACTACCAAATTAAGCCATAAAAATTGAAGAAAAATCAAGAAAAAGCTTGGAGCAAATTTCGGCCAAAATGGGATTTTTGAGGTAAATGGTTTGTTTGTTTAATTTTTTGGTTTAAATAGATTAATTTGGTGATAAAAGTATTGGGTAAATTGTTTAATTGCATCAATTGATGCATTAAATAATTTTTCCCAATTTAAAGCCCTAAAATTGAAGTTGTATGAATTGATTTTGAGT
>CANXYC010444857.1:0-10774 GCA_948193065.1 Aleurites moluccanus
TTATCATATTTATCTCTATAGGTAACAAATGGCCCAATAGGAAAATTAGGAAGAAGTAAATAGGAAAAGAAATAAAGAAAAAGAAAAAAAGAAAAAAAAATCAATATGAACTATATAAATAATTATAGATATATACCTATATATATATATAATTATTTAGCCACTTTTGTTGACTTTTAGGCTAATCCTTGATTAATTATTAATTAACTCTTAAATATTTTCAATTTATTTTGCTATAATTTTTAATACTCTAATATTTTCAACTATGTTCATATTGTCCATTATATTCGATTTAATTCTCATTTAAATTATATAATTCACTCTAATGTCTATTTTCCATTGTCCTTAATAAATTTTCAGTTATTGCTCCCAGGAGAATTGAAAAAAAAAATCCTACCCAATTTGGATTTTCCACTATAATCGTTCGGGTTATTATAAAATCTTACAATTTACAAAATTTTACACTTTAAATTCTAATATTCTGTAAAAAAATGTAAAATTTTTGTAAAACCACCTTATATTTTGTAAATCGTACAATTTATAAAATTTTACAATACAAATCTCAATATTCTGTAATAAAATGTATAATTTTGTACAAACGGCTTATATTTTGTAAATCGTACAATTTATAAAATTTTACACTACAAATCCCAATATTCTGTAAAAAAAATTAAAAGTTTATAAAAATGACTTGTATTTTATAAATTGTATGCTTTACAAAAATTTACTTTACAAAACCTAATATTCTGTAAAAAAAAAAAAATGCATAATTTTATAAAAAAACAGCTTATATTTTGTAAATCGTAACATTTACAAAATTTAATACTATAAATCCCAATATTTTATAAACAATTTCAAAATTTGGTAAAAATGGTTTATATTTTGTAAATCATACAATTTACAAAATTTTACACTATAAAATTTTACACTATAAAACCTAATATTTTGTAAAAAAAATGCAAAATTTTGTAAAAACATCTAATATTTTATAAATCGTAAAATTTACATAATTTTATACTACAAATCTCAAAATTTATAAAAAAATGAAAAATTTATAAAAATATCTTATATTTTGTAAATCGTATAATTTACAACATTTTATACTATAAATGTCAATATTTTGTAGAAAAAATATAAAATTATGTAAAAATGACTTATATTTTGTAAAGGTTACAATTTACAAAATTTTACGCTGCACATTTCAATATTTTGTAAAAAAAATTTTAAATTTTGTAAAAATTGCTTATATTTTGTAAATTGATTAATTTATTCTTTTTCATTTCCTACAAGTTTTTTTAAATTCCTTTTTATTATTATTACTTAATTAATAAAAATATTTCAAATTATTGTTTCACATTCTAATTTGGGAATAATATTCCAAATTATAATTTTGGATTTTATTTTTTTTATTCTTATTATTACTAATTTAAAAATTTCCTGCAAAATAATTTTTTCCAATAAATTACAATAAATTAATATTTTACAGTTTTTTTGCAATAAATAATTTGTCCAACATTATTTCAACTTATTACTACTTCTAAAATTAAAAAAATATTTTACAGTATTTTTTCAAATTATAACTTCTCCAAAATTATTTCAACTCACAATTTTTAAAAATAATTCTTTTTTCATTTTATTATTTTCTGCCCGACATTTGGCTCCCAATATTCTTTGGCAGAAAACTATTGTGGCTAGGGCTGGAATACCTTATTATTTAGGTAACCCATTATTATAAGTTGAATAAGTTATTTTTCTACAAACACATCATTTTTTTCTATTTTCAATTCAAGTAAAAGGATATTTCAAGTAACCATAGCAAAACTTTTATCTTATTATTGTATCAATGCATACGACAATGCCATTCAATTAACTGTTTTATCTCTTTTTATGAGCAGGCCAAAGGTTCTGAGACTGAATATATGTTTCTGTAGCAATTATAATAAAATTCTAAAATCAAAATAATATTTCTTAATCATTATCATTCCGTTAGAAATGATGGAAATCCTATCGTTAATAATAAATTCCATCAGATTAAAATAGCACATTTCACCTGTAACAGTTTGAACTGTTGAATAAAACATCAAAATCATGCATTGAGGACTTCTTTTATTCTCCATTATAGTAAAGTTTGATATTGCCTTCACTTTTCTAGCTCTCCCAGGAATTCAGCATACACCCTCTAATAAAGTCATGCCGAGTGATTTTCATCATGTAACGATTGCTCATTTAAAATGATTTTTGAATACCATTTCAGTTTTCCTTGTAATTTCCATTGGCAAAAGCAATTTTACACTGATAGTTGATAGCAATGAACATTTATAATGAACGGAAGTTGATCCACAAATGTTATCAAAATACTCGAATTGTTCAACTCTCAATCAAGGATAAATAAAAAATAAACAAAAAAAGCTGCATGTCAGAAGTAACTGTTTTTCAATTTCATCGCCCAGTAACTTCCAATCTTGGAGCCTAATGTGAGTTCTCTTTCCCCAACATATAAAATATTCACCAACGCAAGAAATTATGATTACTGTAACAGCCTGCTTAATATGCCTGTTGGACTTGTCAGAAACAACTTCAGGTCTAGATGCTACAGCGTTTGATGAAAATTTTAACCTCTTTATATCAAGAAGTTACCGGCTCCGCCAACCCGAAACAGTTTTGGGGACTAAGGTGATGGAATTTGAGGATGCTTCTAACCTGTCACATGTACAAATTAGATATAAATTCAAGAAATATGTGTGGAAAAGGGAGAGAGAGTCACTTTGATATTTCTTCCACAGCTCTCATAACTTCTGAAGAACTTGTTTCAAGCACCTGACCTCCAAAAATTATCTCATCTAAAATTGTGTGCAGCTGCAAAAGAATTAGGTAAATTTTAGTTTAATGGAGATATTCCCTGTGCATTAGTGGAAAATAGAAGATACAAAAAATTCAAGTCCAATAAACCAACAAAAATTTACAAATCAAAATTGACTGATTCAGCATTAAATGTCTTCACATTACCTGTGAGGTGTGAAATGGAATAACTGCATTTGTCGGGCACTGTGATTGGAAGTACATAACAACTGAAAAAGTGGATTGTATTTACCTTGCTGTAATTGAACACAATGTCAAGCTCACATACATTTCTGAAGCATTTGTCCAATGTTTCTACAAAAACTAAAGGCATGGGAATTTACTTGAGCTCAAGATTCAAAATAAATAAATAAATAAATAAATAAAAAATAAAAAATAAAAGGCAAAAGGGGAATTCATTCCTATAGTTTATACGGTCTGAAAGTTATCCAGCCATAATCATAAAGGATAAAACAGTCAGATTAAAAGCTACAAACTACCAGCTAAACAAACAAAGACAATGTGACTATATCAGTTGTTGTATTTAAAGATTCTGGAGCTCAGAACAAGCCTGAATACAATTAGAAGGTATCACTTAAAAGTATGAACTGCATGAAAACCCAATTAATCAATTGAAACTGAGTTAGACATCAACAATGCATCTAATTACATTACATTTCATTACAACAAACCAGTTATAGCAAATAATGTATTAGCTTCTACCATATTTTTAATTTGGCAAGAACTTGTAATCAATCAATCATTTTCACCAAAACCCACATACCATATGTCAGCAAAATCTTCTAGTTCTTAAAATTTTACCATAAAAATCACTGCCAGACATAATCCCATTTGATAATTATAGACCAGTAACTCACCTTGTATGAGATCGAGCACGGCAAGCTCATTTTCACCAGCATCAAATACACATACGAAGTATAGAGTTGCATAGTGTTTGTACACAAGACGACTATTCTGCCATAGATTAAAAATAAATAAATCCCTTAATAAAATCATCAAATCGCTGAAACGAGAAAACAAGAGAGAAAGAGGAAGAACTAGATATTACCGGACCGAAGATAGAATCAGCTTGCATGAAATTGCTAACATTCTCAGCTCTATTGCACAACACTGTATACAAATTGAAAACCCAAAAAAAAAGGGTAAATAAATTATTTTCAGTATTGAAGAGAGTTTGCTAATGCATAAAGGTTAGAGATCGATCAACACCTCCAAATATGCTGCGTATAAGCTCCTGCTGCTTCTCCATAGTCTGACCTCGCAAATTCGGAAAAAAAAAAAGCCCAAAAGAAAGAAATTGTTGAAGGTGAAACTGAGAGTGATGTAAAATTAAATACAGAAACAAAGAGTAAGTAAAATTATACCAAGAAATCGTAAAATTTGGCAAGGCGAGGTTTGCCTTGGGTATTCATTATCATCACCGCTTTAATCATCTTTGGCTATTAGTATCAGTCTTCAGTTTGATTCCAATTGTATCTGCGAGTATGTGAGGAATGTTACTGCTTTATTTCATGATCCCCTTTTAGAATGACTTTGAAGGTTTTGAGAAGAATTTCAAATGAATTTCCTATCATATTTATGAATCTAATTAATTAAAGAATATGCTAACTTTCATTAAAGATAGTTAAATTGAAATCATACCCTAATCTTTTGTTGATATATAGTATGAAAGTTTGAATATAAACTTTAGATTATTGAAAATTGCATTTCAAATGGTTTTTCTAACAAGTAAAGCTAGATTAAATCAATCCACATGGCTTTGCAAGCAATAGAAAATCCCAAAGAAATAAAAATGCTTCAATTTTCCTAATCACAGCCGAAACCTAAGCTTCAACCAATAGATGTTCGAACAATAGGTAAATCATTACAGGAAACAAAAGCAGAAAAATAAAATTCAAAAGTTTCAATTTTCAACAATTCCTAAGGATTGAACAATTAAGGTTTCAAATTTTCAACGCAAATCAATCAAACATAAGTCAGCAACTAATCTCCAATTACGGGTACTAAAAACTTACCATACCTAACTAGATCCAACAATGATATTGATGATAGGGGTGATCAATTTCACGAAGAATCCAACAAATCCCATCACCATGAATCTAATCGCCGTAGGGTAGTTGCATTTATTTGGTGAGAGGTAGCTTGTATACGGTTCTTGTTGATGAGAGTGAGAGATGGAACGCGGAGTGAAATGGGAGGGCGACTTGTATTAGAGAGGGATGGGACTAAATTAGAGGTTGGACGGGCAAATCGATTCGCATTGCGGATACCTATAAATATAAAAAATATATATATAATTATATTTTTATAAGAAAATAGAAAATATGTTTATATAGATATATATATATATATATAAAATGTGTGATTATGTATATTTTACTTAAAAAATATAATTATAATATAAATAAGTATGTGTAAAAATGTTTTTTAAAAATCTAATATGTCTTTATTTGTATCAAAATAATATATATAATATAAAATATATAAACAAATTTATGTGACAGACTCAACTAGAGAATGCCAATATCCATTTTCACATCATTTATAAAAAACGCAAATTTATTCAAATTATTACTTTTAATAAGTTTAATATTAGATTTTGTTTTTAAATGTTTAAATTTTTAAATTTATTTTTTACCAAAACTCTTAAAATAATTAGACGAAAATGTTGAAATAAAATATCAAGAACTACATAATTAGTTTAAAAAAAAATTGAAGAAATCACTTTATTAATTAGATTAAATTTTAAAGATAAAATAATAATTTGTCCTAAATTAAAAAAAAAAAATTAACCAAATCTTACCTTATTATTAAATTGCAAATTTCATCTTCATTTTTCATTTGTAGTTTAATTGATTTAATTAATTTAAGATTAAGAAGGTATAATGTAGAATTAATGAAAATTAGTATAGTGAAAAATTACAGGAAAACTTTTTTATTCTTAAGCTGTGATTTTTGTCGTTAAATTTCCTTAAAAAAAGTTATTTTTTAAAACCCTATTTATTATAAATTACAGATTTATGATTAGGTATATAGAATCATTAATATATACTTATGATTTATGAAATAATTTATTAATTACTTTATTTAATTATCATTATTAATTAATTAGATTTATACCCCATATAATATTATTTTTGTCACGTCCCAAAATTGAAACATAACAATTTTAGAATGCAGGAACAGTCAATGGCTATCGACACTCGAAAAAACCCTTAACATATCCATTAATCCTTTATTGTTGCTTAATTATTTTCTTTTTATTCTGTATTCTGTAATTCAGTCACAAATCTATCTCATTTTCTATATAATAAACATAATTAATCTTCATATATAAATATTATATCAATTTATACAACCAACTATATCCATACACAGTTTCATGAACCTATTAGAATATTACACAAGGCAGAGTTCAAATATTTACACTGTTAAAAATTAAACTGTTGGTTCCATAGAAAACAAAATTTGGAACTCGCTGTCACATCTCCCATTTCAGGAGATATAACGGTCCTAGGGTATGGGAAAGGCATAAGGCTACCTAAACCCGTAGAACCCCATTCTGTATTTTCTACAGAAAAATTGTCATAACTTCTCTATTTTTACAATCTAATACCTAGGACTCGAAGTCCGTCTCTTCATAACCAACATTAACACAACCTGCACAAATCAACACTTTTATTCCCATACTCATCTTATACTACAATGTGCATTCCACATTTGTTATCATTTTTCCCAATCAAATACTTTACACTGCATATATAGTGTAATAATTACATTTCATTAATATAGCTCCATTTTTTTTACAATATCATTACTAAATTCATTATTACATACCATAGAGCTACTATAGAAAGATCCATAAATACAATTAAGGAGTCATTACATAGATAAGGCAAATGCCACTCCTGAAGGAAGAGAGATGAAATGAAATCGTTACTATCTATCAAATCCTGAAAAGGATAAACCTTAAAGGAGTGAAACGAATCTCAGTGAATAACATATATATTCCTTCACTTGTGAGGCTAGATGCTCACAGAGAAGATCATTCAATAACAAATTACAATATTCTAAGATAATAATATCAATACCAAAAAATAAGGTTTCCAATAGAATTCAATATCAAGTTTCAAGTACAATATGGTTCAATAGGAACAATCATATAATCAATAACATTGGTCACTTGCAAGAAAAGACTGTGAACCAAATGTTCTATATCCATGACAGTTAGCAAAATTGAATGAACAATGGACAGAGGTTGCAGTTAAGTAGCATGTTAATAATCATACAGTTGATCAGACTATACGTCTAGGACCTTAACCCCCTCCTAGATAGGATCCCTAATATAACACACTGTGCATAATGCCTGATGAACAAACATCTACCCCATCAGGAGAGTAGTGTTGTCAATGGTCCTATATATAGGGTAAGTAAAAATGTTGTCCAATAATGAACATCAATCAATATATTTATATATATCAAGGATTTAATTAACAATGGATATATAATCAAGAAACTTTAATAATAATACAATTTCTTAAGGAAGATTCAAGGAAACAATATACAAAGACAACAAGTAAAGAAACATACATGTTACTCACCCCAAAATTCCAATGTGTCCAACCACCTAGCACAAACTAAAAGGGTGGTCTTCCACTTCTTTGTCTTTTCCTTTATCTCTCCTTTGTGCAGCTATAACAATTATAAATCTCAATTTAGAAACCTAATTACATTAAAATACAACAATCAAACCTAAATTCTAAACAACATTTAGAAATCTTGAAATTTCTACCCGAGCATACCCTGATGTTTCACTTATAACTCATTATGTGTAGATCCAAATGCTACTATGTTTTCACTGAATTATAGCTAAAAATAATTACACATTTCTCATGTTTTGATTTTCCCCTGATTCGGATCCTAAGATCCTCATATTTACAATTTTCAGAAGGGTTACACTTCTGAAATCCCTAACCTGAGCTAGTCTATCTGAGGGGTCTATAGTTAACAATACATTGAAAATTTGACAAAACTTCCAAAAGACAAAATATTCCTGAAATGTATATATAAAACTTTCATGTTTTGAATATTATCAAATTCCTACATTAAAGGCCTCAAAACTTAGATCCAACTTTCTGCTGAGTCTTAGGAATTTTAGAGAAATGAAACCTTATATGAGTCAGTCATGCTTAGATATTCATATCTCCCAACACAGAAGGATTCAGTCAAAACGTTCTGAAAAATATAAAAGTTTTGCACATTTTCAAATTCTACCTATAAGGGCACAAAAATGAAACCCAAAGTTTCTACCAAGTCATAGGAAATTCCTGAGACAGAAAATTTCAGAATTCCCAATCAATTTCTCTACTCTAAAAATATCATCCTATCACTTATTCATTCAAATAACTCATCAAAAATGAATTTTAAAATTTGTTAAGAAATTTACCTTGGAGAAAAATTATACCAAATCTCTATCTAAGCCCAAACAATTCAATTAGAGGTTGGGGGAAGAATTATTTGTGAAGGAATTTGTGATAGATCAAATGATTTTAGGAAGCTAAGAAGAAGATTTTTCCATAGAGAAGAGCATGAAAATTTCGGCTATGGGAGAAAATGGGAGAAAATGAGGGCTTTTTTTTGTCATACTTATCTTCTTATACAACAAATGGCCCAATAGGAAAATTAGGCAAAATAAAAATAAAGAAAAAGCAATAAAGAAAAATCATATAATTAAATCCTTTTAAATTATAGAAATAATTATATATATATATATATATATATATATATATATATATATATATATATATATATAGTCACTTTTGTTGACTTTTTAGGCTAATCCTTGATTAATTAATAATTAATCCATTAATTAACTATTAAGCATTTTCAATTTATTTTGCTATAATTTTAATACCCTAGCATTTTCAACTATATTCATATTGCCCATTCTATTCGATTTAATTGTCATTTAAATTCTATAATTCACTCTAATGTCTATTTTCCATTGTCCTTGATAAAATTTCGGTTATTGCTCCCTAGAGAATTTAAAAAAAATTCCTACCCGATTTGGGTTTTGCACTATAATCGTTTGGGTTATTACATTCTACCCTCTACAAATAAATTCATCCTCAAATTTAAAAACAATCTTACCTCATGAAGAAAACATATGAGGGTACTTCTGTTGCATAAGAAATTCACTTTCCCAAGTGCACTCTTCAGTACTTAGATTTCTCCATAGCACTTTCACCACCGGAATCTCTTTATTCCTTAACTTCCGCACTTGTCTATCCATAATCTGAATAGGAATTTCCTCATATGACAAGTCTTTATCTACTTAAATTTCTTGCACTAGAAGAACATGTGACGGATCCGGTACATACTTTCTCAACATAGAAATATGGAAGATAGGATGTACGTGGCTTAAGCTCGGAGGAAGAGCTAAGCGATAAGACACATTGCCAACTCTATCCAATACTTCAAATGGCCCTAAATACCTAGGTGACAATTTGCCCTTCTTCCCAAATCTCATTACTCCTTTCACCGGAGAAATTTTAAGGAATACATCTTCGCCTATAGAAAACTGTACATCCTTTCTCTTTGGATCTGCGTAGCTTTTCTGAAGACTAAAAGCAGTTTTGATTCCTTCTCTGATCACTGGTACTTTCTCCATAGTCTCTTGAATCAAATCAGGCCCTTCAATCGCCTTTTCACCTAGTTCTATCTAACACACTGGTGATTGACACTTCCAGCCATACAATGCCTCATATGGAGCCATACCAATGGTGGAATGATAACTATTATTATACGCAAATTCCACCAATGGTAAATACTTGTCCCAACTGCCTCCAAAGTCAAGAATACATAACCTCAACATATCTTCCAATGTCTGTATGGTCCTCTCTGACTGCCCATCTGTTTATGGATGAAATACAGTAATAAAGTTCAGCTGTGTACCCAATGCTTCTTGGAACTTCTGCCAAAATCGGAAAGTAAACTGAGTACCTCGATATGATATTATGGATATTGGCACTCCATGCAGCTTTACAATTTGATCAACGTACAATTAAACATACCGAGCTGCTGTATAGGTGGTCTTAACTTTCAAGAAATGTTTTGATTTGGTAAGTCAATCCACTATAACCCAAATCAAATCATAACCCTTTGTAGTCTGTGGCAACCCAACTACAAAATCCATGGTTACCTGTTCCCATTTCGACTCCAACAATGCAATCTCTTGTAGCAAACCTGAAGATTTCTGGTGTTCAACTTTCACTTGTTGACAAGCTAGGCAAGTAGATACAAACTTAGCCACATCCTTTTTCAAACCAGGCCACTAATAACAACTCTTCAAATCATGATACATCTCTTTTGCTCCAGGATGAACACTCTAAAGTGCATGATGCATCTCTTGCATAATTTTCTCCCGTAATCCATCCATATCAGGTACACACAATCTATGTCCCAATTTTAGTACACCATTTTCCACAGTCAGGAGACTTCTCAACTGATATATCATCTGCATACTTTACCATATCTTCCTTTAACTTCACTAAATATGGGTCTTTATCCTATGAGGCTATAATCTCATCAATGAACATTGGCCTCACTTGAAAGTGTGCAAACACCGCTTTTAAATCTGTAATCTCTAACCGAATACCCATATTGAACAACTCTTTCAGTTGTTTGATCAACGGTCTTTTACTTACGGCAATGTGAGATAGACTGCCCATTGACTTCCTGCTTAAAGCATCTGCCACTACATTTGCTTTACCAGGATGATAAAGTATCTGGCAATCATAATCTTTGACTAGCTCCATCCACCTTCACTGTCATAAATTCAAATCTCTTTGTTGCATAATATACTGAAGACTTTTATGGTCAGTGAAGATTTCACACTTTTCTCCATATAAATAAT
>CANXYC010444885.1:0-10991 GCA_948193065.1 Aleurites moluccanus
ATTTTCAAGTCTTTAAATTATTTTCTCCTTTTAAATATGATATTTATTCCATAAAATTCCGACGGGCGAAAAATGACCATTTTGCCCCCAGTTCACCAAAAACTCAAAATTTGCCGATTAAGTCCTAGCTGTCTCTAAACCTTTTCTATGCCCTAAACTAAATCAAATAACATGCATAAATACATATTAACATAACAATATTAAGAAAACAAAAATCTCTCCCCGAAGATCTCTATTTAGATTTGGTTCGGGCTAAGCTGAGGTGTTACAAGTCACAACCCCTCGTAATCCTTGGTAGACCCACTACAAAATCCATAGTAACATATTCCCATTTACACTCTGGCAACTCAATCTCCTGAAGCAACCCTGATGGCTTCTGATGCTCAAACTTAACCTGCTGACGGGCTAAGCATTTGTAGACGAACCGTGCTACATCTCCCTTTATACCAGGCCACCAATACACATCTCTCATATCATGATACATCTTGGTAATCCCTGGATGTATACTATATGCTGAATAGTGAGCCTCTCTCATAATCCGATCCCATAGCCCATCTATATAAGGTACACATTTACGCTTCCCACACTTCAGTACACCATCCTCCACTATAAACTCTATCATCTTCCCATTCTATACATCTCCCTTAAGCTTCAGTAGATAAGGATCCCTGTCCTGAGCCACTTTAATATCATCAAGTAACAGTGACTTCACCTGAAATTGGGCTATCAGAGCTTGGTTACGATCCTAGGATCCCAAATCCAACTCCACTCCCATATCTGCCAAATCCCTCATCTCTCGAATCACGGCTCTCCTGCCAATCATGATATGAGCTAAACTACCTATGGATTTCTTGCTCAGTGCATCAACCACTATATTGGCCTTACCCAAGTGATAAAGGATCTCACAGTCATAATCTTTAAGTAGCTCCACCCATTTGCGCTATCAAAGATTTAGATCCTTCTGCTAAAATATATATTGTAAACTCTTATGATCAGTATATATCTCACATTTTGATCCATACAAGTAATGCCTCCAAATCTTCAATGCAAAGACTACAGCTACCATCTCTAGATCATGAGTCGGATAGTTTGCTTCATGCTTCTTTAATTGACGAGAAGCATCAGCAATCATTCTCCTATTTTGCATCAGTACACACTCTAATCTGATCCGAGAAGAATCACAATACACAGTGAATTTTCCCCCCTTTGACGGAAATGCCAACACTGGAGCACTGGTGAGGCAAGACTTCAAAGTCTGGAAGCTACGATCACACTCATCAGTCCACAGATAACGCTCATGTTTCCACATGAGCCTAGTAAATAGAGCTGCAATCCTGGAGAAATCCTTCACAAACCTCCTATAATACCCTGCCATACCCAGAAAACTGCGAACCTCGGAAACACTAGTAGGCTGAGGCCAATTCACAACTGCTTCAACCTTCTAAGGATCCACCTTAATCCCTTCCTTGCATATCACATGCCTAAGGAAACACACTTTGGGTAGCCAAAACTGACATTTAGATAACTTAGCATACAATTGATGCTCCCGAAGTGTCTGTAAAACAATGCTCAAATGCTCCATATGCTCCTCCTCACTCCTAGAATAGATAAGTATGTCATCAATGAATACAATGACAAACTTATCCAAAAATGACCAAAACACCCCGTTCATCAGATCCATAAACGCAGTCGGTGCATTGGTCAACCCTAATGGTAACACCAAAAACTCATAATGCCCATATCGGGTTCTGAAAGCAGTCTTAGGTACATCACCCTTATTAATCTTTAACTGGTGATACCCAAACCTCAGATCAATCTTCAAAAAATGGCTAGCACCCTGCAGCTAATCAAACAAGTCATCTTTCTAAGGCAATGGATACTTGTTCTTCACTATCACCTTATTCAGCTGCCTATAGTCTATACACATCCTCAAGAAGCCATCATTCTTCTTCACAAACAATACTGGTGCACTCCAAGTAGAACTACTCGGGCTGATAAACTCCCTATCCAATAGCTCCTGTAACTGCACCTTTAATTCCTTCAATTCCATTGGAGCCATTCTGTATGGAGGAATAGATATGGGATTAGTGCCTGCATGAACCTCAATCTCAAACTCAATCTCCCTATCTGGGGGCAATCCTAGCAACTCCTCAGGAAATACATCAAGAAACTCTTGAACTACTGGTATCTAATCAAGTTGTACAGAAGACCTCTGCACATCTATCACATGAGCCAAATAGGCTGAACAACCTTTCCCAATCATCCTCATGGCCTGGATAGCAGAAACCAGATTAACCCTAAACTCCCGTATATCACCTTGAAACTCAAACTCTAGCTGCCCCTCAAGCTGAAACCTAACCTTCTTCCGATAATAATCAATAATCGCTCGGTGCCTCGTAAGCCAATCCATACCCAAAATCACATCTAAGTCTAATACAGGCAACTCAATCAAATCAGCACGCAATATGTTATCATCAATCTCAATCAAACAGTCAGGATATAAATAATCCACATCAACACTCTCACCTATAGGAGTAGTAATCACCAAAGGCACATCTAACAATCTCCTTTCCTTATTCAATTTAGGTGCAAAGTGTGGTGACACAAAGGAATGAGTAGCACCAGAATCAAATAACGCATATGCAATCTCATTCTGAATAAGAATAGTACTTGTGACCAAGTTATCTGATCTTTTGGGCTCCTAGGTATTGACTGTAAATACTCTGCCCTGACCCCTGCTAGCTGGGGCTTGACTACCATTAGGAGCCTATCCTCCTCTGACTCTACCTCTGCCTAAAGCCTCTTTGCCTACATTCTGACTCATCTGTACCGTCGGCTGAGAAACCATAGCAGATGGCTACTGCTCACCCCATAATGGACATCGACTGATGAAATGGCCATGCGGTCCATACTTCAAATAGGCACCTGACTGTAACCAGCACTCCCTTCAGTGCCTCAGTCCATAGAACCCACAAATAGGCACACCAAGCATCTATGCTGCTGGTCTAGAGGAATCCTGTGAATAAGCAGGTGTAGATCGTACCACTAGTGGTCCCTTACTCTGAACTCTCCTTCTCTGACTATTGGCTGATGATCTCTGATCAACCCGTGGCACTGACTCTGCCTGCCTAGGCTGGGAGCTACTTTCCCCCCTCCTAACCTGAGATCTTGGACCTTCTTTCCTCTTCTGGTCCTTCTTTACCCTCTCTGTCTTATACTTCTCTTCCATCTGTGTAGCCTTATCAATAACTGTCATTAGAGAAGTAAATTTTGTGGCCAATCATGCATTATGAAGTGCAGCATGTAAACCCCTCCTAAACTTGCTGATTAGATTAGCCTCTGTAGGAACAATATGAGTAGCATACCTACTCAACCTGATAAACTCCTCTGCGTACTCCTCAACTGATCTATCCCCCTATTCCAACTGCTCAAACCGAACTAGATTACGGGTCTTCAGCCCCTCTGTTATGAACTCATTAATAAGCCCCTGTCGAAACTCAATCTATGTAGGTGGGTGCTCACCATATAGCCTGGGCTCCATCCTCCTGGAAAACCAAGTCCAAGCCTTCCCCTTTAATAACAATCCAACTAACTCCACAGCTCTTAACTCAGAACAAGGTAATCTCCTCACTACCTTCTCTACCTCCCCTAAAAAGTCTACTGGGTCACTGCTCTATCTCCCCTAAACTTTGGTAAGTTTAGCTTCAGAAAGCTAAACATAGATACACCACCCTCCTCAATCACTCTACGGCCTCCATGTACAGCAGGCTCCCTAAGAACCCCTACTAGCTGCACAGGAGCCAGTGCAACTGGAACTACCTCTGGTGCTACAGGTGGGCGTACTGTTGCTGAAACTGGTGGTGGCGGTACATTCTAACGCTCCTGTCTCAAATGAGCCATATCTCTACGTAACTCTATCAATCCCCTCAAAATCTCAACTGTCCAGGGATCATCGCCCCTTTCTGTATCCTCTAAAGTCCGTCAGGATCTGGACGGACCCTCTGAAACTGAAATCTCCCTCACCAATGACACATTAAAGGCAACCTCTACCTCATGGGTATCTCTGTCCCTATCGTCGGACATCTCTATAATCTGTCAGGAAAAATGAAAACACACTCAGAATATAACAGAAATGCAGAATACTAATATATAATAGACGATAACAGCAAAAGATGATAAAGAAAATCTTATGCTCTATGGTTTTCTTAATTCTACCCTATTCTGTTCTTAGTCACTACTCCTCTGTAATTCAGGTACTATTCATCTGTAACCCTAAGCTCTAATATCTATAACCTAGAGTTCTGATACCACCTCTATCACAACCCATTTTCAGATCGCAATGGTACTAGGATGCGGGAGATGCCAATGGCGACCGACACCCATAGAACTCAGTATCACATGCATAATCTATAAACCTCAATTAATTATCCATTTTATTAAATTACCATTCATTTTGTAATTCTTACTGTAAATTAGTGCAATTGGCTGTAACAATCAATATATCATACCATATGATTATATATCTCATAATATCATCACATACATATAAATATTCATATCCTAACTATCCTATACATACCCCATGGAGTAGCTAGATTATGAACATCAAAATACAAAATTCAGAATATATACGTCAAATGACAGCAAGCAGAAATTCTCGAATGACAGACAACAGGATTCTACAATCTACACCTCTCCTAAAATGGTTAAACAAGGAAAAGTTGAGTATATAAGATACTCAGTGAATCTATATGCAACACAAGACAAATAGGATGGAACAATGATATAGAATGATAAAGGAACAATTGAATTGTATCAATCATGCTGGTTTAGAGAATCAGTATCAAAAATTGATAGGAATATCAATGGTCATATCAAAGTCATGGAATCATATGATAAGATAGATATAGGGCCCTGTAATATGTAGATTATGTGTAATCACACAGTCGATCACATATCAAGTAAGCATAAGACTGATCAGGTCCTATGGCCGGGACCAATAATGTAATACCCTAGGAAGCCCCATCTTATATGCATGAATTAATTCTCATTTTATGGTTTAAAATTATTAAAACGATGGGAAATAATTTTACAGACACAATTAGAAAGCAAATGCAAAACTTTTCCGAAAATCGTTGGTGACAAGAACACTGCCGGGAAAATAGTAGTCCTGGTAATTTAAGAATTTTTTACCCAAACTTGGAGGGATGAAATAAGTTAATTTTATATGAAATTATGGTGAAAATAAAGAGTTGAAAAATATTTTGGAACACTAAAAATAAGAGTAATGGCAAAATTGTAAATATAGGCAATTTTTGGGGCAATTTTAGAAATTCACTGTCTGGGATCCATAAATGACCCAGAATTATTTTTAAACGATAGAAAAAAATTAAAATAAGGTATTTCACTCCCCACACTTGAGGTTTAATCTAAACATAACAGACATAATAAATTACAAAAAATTTTGGGGTAAAAAATGCAAATAAGAAAAATTTTGGGCCAAAAGTGTAATTAAAAAAAGACGTGGGACCCACCAATTGAATCAAAACAAAATTTCTAGAAATGGATAAGTGATAGCCAGTCATACATTAAAGAAAGAAGAGTTTTGGTTGTAGATTTTTAATATCCATCCAAAAAGAATTTGACATTTGGCCAAAAATCTAGAATTTTCCATTTCTTTCATTCTTTTAAATTGGCTTTTGGTGTATGGAAAAAGAAAAGAAAAAAAATTAGCTATTAGCAAGGAAGTGGCCAAACCAATGGAGGGGAGAAAACTAACGAAGAAATAGTCTTCCAATTTTTTCACAGAAATCAACCAAAAATAGCTAGAGAAATGAAGAAGGAAGAAGCTTTATGAAGAAAATGGGATAGAAAAATAGTGTTCAAGCTCTTGGTCGAGCAAAAAGAGGTTGGATTCAATTATTTTAATTTGAGGTAATGATTCTAAACTTATCATTTTTAATTGTATTTAAGATTTCTAAGGTTTGATTTGGCAAATAATTGAGGTAATTAAGTTAAAATTGCAAAGAATTTGCAAGGGTTAATATAGTTTCTGAATTCTGTTTTAAGGCAGTAATTTGTGGTTGATATTCTGAAATTTTAAAAACTGAATTTGAGGATAGTTAAAACATGAAAATTGTATAAAAATATGTTATTTAGATTTCTTTAAAAGGAATTTGTGAAATTTGAAGTGAGAAAAGAGTTATGGAGTAAAAACTGTGACTGACCTGGAATTAGGGTTATGGAAAAATGCTACTATGTTTTTATTATACAAACAGATAAAAACAGAATTAGAAGAAGTATTCAACATGAAAAGTTTAAATTTATATCTTATATATAGGTCTATAAAATTTTTTTGCAATTTTAAGTGTGGTTTATGAGATATCATGTCATAAGTATAGACTGCCCGGAATGACTGTTCAACAAAATATAGGTTATAGGATTCTATAGATATGAGGACCTTAACGTCTGAATTAGAGAAAGTATAAAACATGAAATATGATCATTTATATGTTATATAAATTAATGTAAAACGGTTTTGTGATTATATTAGTATGGAATTAATTATAGTCATGGAAACGGGGTATGTCTGAACAGAGAGTTCATGGCCATAGTTTAAATTTGAAAGTTCACTAATAATTTTACAGTGATTCAAAAATTCTAAAATTTGAATATATTATAATTTTATGTTTATATTTTCAATAGGAAAAGGAATTATAGTAATTTGTTAAGTATTGATTGATTTATTTGTAAAAGAACAGAATCTGCCAGAATAGTATTGCAGACAGAATGTAGGGTAGCAAGGCTGATTATAGGCCTAAGTTTAAATTAACACAATAAATTGTGTAGCAATGATTTTAATGTGAAACTTATGTGAAACTTGGATATGTTAGAAATTTATATGTTAAGTTTAATTAAAAACAAGAATTGAATCAATTGGATAAGGGTAGAGAGAGATATGAGTAATAAAACACAGGCTGCCAGCAAGGTTCTTTATAGGCAAAATCCTAGTAACTTGGAAATTTAAGAAATTTTCTTTAATATAAATATAAGTAATGTATGTTTATGCTAAATAGTATCTAAATGGAAATTAATTGGATATGTAGAGTCAAGAATGAATAAGAGATGCGATGGGTACCAAAAGAGATAAGGCAAAGAATCAAGGATAAAGGAACAGGGAAATGTTCAAGTTATAAGCTAAGGCGAGAAATGTATACATCATTATGCATACCCATGTTTGGATTTGTTGACCCATGAACATGTTTCCTTCTTGATTAAATACCACTTTGTTATTGATGATCATTCTTTGATCTTCCTAAAGATTGAAATTTATCCATATTTATTGATTGCTATTGATACGGAAATGCCTTTGTGTACTGATTGAAAAGTAAACTAATGCATGTCGATCGAAAGTCATTGTACCATAATATTCCATATGATTACTGGCTATTGATATTGATTTTCCCTTGACCCATTTTATATGCGAATTTGACAGAGCTACCACTCCGACAGGGTAGTGGGAATATACTATCGGCGATGTGCACATTGTATTTCTAATGCCCTAGCTGGGAAGGACTATGGTCCTAGCCATAGGGTCTGGTCAACCTTATGCTTACTGATACTGATACTACTGGAGATTGTATGTTTGTATATAGTCCATACCGATACTACTGGAGACTGTATGTTTACATATAGTCCATCCCTTTATCTGTCTTATCTACATGATACGAGTATTGTTTGCTTGATCATTGATTCCAAACTTATATTTTATTGCTTACTATTGATATCTTTTATTATCATATGCTTATATCTCCTGTTTAATGATGTATGCATGCTAATTAAGTATTTTATACTCACCAAATAGTGGTTTATAATTTTTACAGGGATGAGATAGAGGAAGATGATTCCAAGTCAATTTCTTTTCCAACTTGGAATGTCAAGTATATCAAGGTAGAATTTTCTTCTCTAAAGGTCGTGAGTGTCAACTCTTAGAGCTCCATGGTACTGTGTATAATTAGATGATTAAGTATTATAATGATGTATGAACAGTGAGATATTTAATGTTACAGTGGCATTCTAAATGTAATATATAATGCATAATGATTGAAAATGTCAATGATAATAAAGTGATAAATACAGTGACAGAGATAGTGATACTGAAAATGCTAAAATAATATTTATATATTTTAAAAGAGATTTAGAAGTGCCATGTGTAATTATTGAATTATGAAGTTGAGGGTACAAGATTGGCAAAATTATTATGAGTGTAAAAATAATTTTAATACAGGCTGTGTAATTTATAAAAGACCCGATTTTTGGTCTAGAATAGTATTACAATTACAAAGGAAACTCTGACAAATTTTCTGTAAATTTTATAAGTAATAAATGGGATTTAAGTATTGATTAATGAATTAATATTGATTGAATGATTGATAAATGGACTGTTTAATGGGTTCTACGGGTTTCCAGTGACCTTAAGTCTACCCGTGCCCTAGGATCGTCGCAGCCCAAAAGTGGGTCGTGACAGAAGTGATATCAGAGCTAAATGTTTAGAATATGTGTCATAAATATGAATGTGTTAATAAGTGTATCATAGATCATAGGATTTCCGTCTCGTCATTTGAAGTTATCTGTTAATATAGTTATCAACGTAATCCATTGTGAACTTCTTCCTCTACTTAATGTATATATATATATATATTATGTAATATAGAAAGAAGTTCTTATTAAGAATTGATAAAAGTGGTAGTAAATTAAAAGTGAATAAGAATTAAAAGTGACTAAAATAGATTATTGTACTGATTGAATCAATATATGATAAGTTAATATTGAATTACTTAGGCAATATGATTATAATAACTAAATTAGTAGCTAAGCAATGATTTAGAGAAATGCAAGATTAATATGATAATGTTGAAAGGTAATTAAAATTCATGAAGTATAGTATAAGTAAATTAATCAGCTATTAGGGATATAAAGATTATGGAAATAAAATGTTAACAAATGATATGGTAATGTCACAGTCTAATTTTAGACTATGACGGTCCTAGGGTAAGGGTAATGCCAAGGCGACCAGTACCTCGAAGAACCCATGCATTTACTTTAACTTAACTTTTACAATCATTACTTAACCTGTGATACATTTAGGTGATAAATTTTTTTTTAAACATCATAATATGCATACAGAAAAACTGACAGAGTTTTCTTTGTAACTCTGACTTAAGCTATCCATAAACATATAAATATTGCACTCCCTATAATACATACATACCCCTTTTAACCTCCATTAGTCAATTACAACTCAATATGCACTTCAATATATTTGCATTCATATCTCATATCATATATACATCATATCAATTTCTCATAACACATACATATCATATAAAGTGCTCATATCATATATATGAACATCATTAACATAATCATGTCATATATGATTATCATTTGATCATTTTGACATTTTACTTAAGTAAATCCAAACCCTCTATACATTATTTACCAAGGAAGTTCTATACATAGGAGTGACCTCAAATACATACATTTGTGATCCAAGGCTGGAGATGATATAGCCAATGGATGACTGCCTCACTGAGGTCCTGAAAACAAATAACTACTGAAGGGGTGAGTATAACATTATACTCAGTGAGTCAATATATATATATGAGTATGTAATACTATTTATGACAAGTCACATCTATCCATTAATGATCTGTAAATAAGAATATTGATAATAGAATGATGAAATACATATCATGAACCATAATGCATATAATATAACAGGAGCTTGTAATATATCACACTGTATCATATAGCAAACTGTGACTTCACTTCTCTTCCATCACATTTCCATCCAATCATATCATTTCCAACCACATCACACCATGGCATAGGAAATTTCACCCCTCCCTAGCAGAGGTCATAACATATATCTATGATCACAGCCGATGGTTTATTTCTAAACCATCGAAGTAGTCCTGTTATAACATATTATATGCAGATGTCTCATATAGCATAAACATATCAGAATAAGTCTCAATACGACTTAAATGATGATATTTAACATTATAAGACCCAAAGAAAGGGTTTGGCTCAATTTCATATTTTTGTCCACCGGGACTCAGTTTGCGCTGCCGCAACTGGCTCCCAAATTACGGGTCCGTTTCTCATTTTTCAGGCACTTTCTAGTTTTCCTTGAAATCAATATTAACATGGCATTTTCTTTGTACCAATAACAAATACATATATATAATAGACTATTGGGCTTGGTTTCAGGTCAAAAAGCCTTTTAGAATAATTTTTATAGCCATTCAAAGTTTGTGCCAAGTATAGGCATTTTGGTAGCTCTGTTTTAGGTCATATTGGCAATTCCGCCCAAAAATGGATCATTAATGGTTTTCAAGCAAGGTTATCATTTCATATGCATAAATGCATGACTTATGAATGAATAATGCATCAATCATACATATAGACTCACCTCTATCAAAATTTTCAAAATACTCCCCCAGAAACCCTAGCCAGCCCGCGACTTGCCTTTGGCTGTTCTTATCTGCGAACTTTCCCCTATAATATCCAAATTGCTCTTATAAGACACATATTCACTATTAACTATATCAAAACATATTTCATACCATATTAAGGCATATTAAAGCATATCAACATGTATAAACACATATTAACACACATTAACACTTATTGAACACTAAAGGCCCTATTTCTCTCTTTTAACACTTTTCATATCTTTTATACATCAAATGCATTTCTATCATCACATATCATTCACATTATACATGTTCATCATTATTATGCTAAGTTATGAACTTTCAAACATTTAGCTCAATATTCCATACCAAACATACACCAATTTCCAATTATGCTTTCAAATCACTTATACCATTCAACCTTCCCACATTTAACCTTATACATTCCAATCATTTAAGCCATTATACTATATTCAAACCTTACTTCTTCATTTGCATTTGCCTAAAAAC
>CANXYC010444970.1:0-28025 GCA_948193065.1 Aleurites moluccanus
TTTGAGACTCAAGAATGTGATCAAGTTTTTCTTTTCCTTTTGAAAATTTGGACATGCAATCATCAAATGAAAGCAATTTATTTTTCAAAATTTTGTTTTCCTTTGAAATAGAATCAACCTCTTGAGTTTTTAGAGTGATAGTTTTCTCTAAATCACATTTGCAAGCATTTAATTTAACTATTTCCTCTTTATAATTTTTACAAGAATGAACTAATTTGTTTGACAATTCTTTCAAATTATCATATTTGTTTTGCAACTTATGATACTTTGAAAGTAAAATCTCCATTATTTTCACATCATCATCATCATCATCATAAAGAGTAAAGTTTGAATTACTTACTTCACTAGAAGAAGTATTCTCATCAATTGCCATGAAGCATAGATTGTCAACCTCTTCCTTGGTTTCTTCATTATCATCCGAATTGCTAGAGTCATCCCAAGTTACTTCTAAAGCTTTCTTTTTAAAATTCATTTTATTCTTCAACTTGGGACATTCGGACTTGATATGTCCAACTCTATCACATTCATAACATTTGATTTGATTACTTCTTGGCCTCTCTTGCCGATCACGTTTCTCATAGGGCTTCTTCTTCTTCTTCTTTTTAAGAATAAGATTTCTTATTCTTTTTGTGAGAATAGCCATTTCTTCATCATCATCATCCTTTATGTCACTTCCATTTGATGTAGATTCTTTGGAAGTAATAAGAGTAAGCCCTTTGTTTTTCTCTTCATCTTTTTCATCAATTTTCTCTTGAGATAAAGTGATCTCATGAGTTAGAAGCTTACCCAATAGATTATTGGGTTGGAAGAGTGCTCAAGTCATTTGCTTCTTCGATTGAAGCTACTCTTGCTTCCCAATCTTTCTTAGGAGGAACTCTTAATATTTTGTAGTTTATGTCCTCTATAGAGTAAGACTTTCCCAACTTTCTCATTCTATTAACAATAATCATAAGACGGTTATACATTTCTAAAATTTTTTCATTAGGTAGCATTTTAAAAAGTTCATACTCATGAGTAAAATGTTGAATCTTTTTACCTTTGGCCTGACTTATGCCTTTATGAGTGGTTTGTAGAGTATCCTAATTTTTTTTTGCCGAGGTGTAATGAGATATCTTTCCATACTCCTCTCTACTAAGAGCATAGTAGAGCCATACTCCTCTCTACTAAGAGCATAGTAGAGAGTATTCATTGCTTTGTGATTTCTTTCATTTGATTTCTTTTCGGCTGTAATCCATTCACTCTTTGGCTTTTTGGCTTGGATACTATCTATGGTTACTGTGGAAACTCCATGCCCTTCTTCTACTATATTCCATAAGTCGATTCCATCGCTATCTATGAAAATTTTCATCCTATTTTTTCAATAGGGATAATCGGTGCCATCGAAGAATGTGGTCTCATTATTGACCCTCTTTCAAGAATATTTGATGCTTGTGTTGTCATTGATCTTTGTTCCAAGATGATAAAATCTTTAGAATGTGTGGAGACAAGCTCTGATACCAATTGTTAGTCCCTTGGCAAATAAGAGGGGGTTTATTGGTTATCTTTTAAAAATAATGATTGTTAGTCCCTTGGCAACCAAGAGGGGGGGTGAATTGATTATCTTTTAAAAATAATGACCAATTAAAATTATGTTGAAGGAAAAGAAGAAGAAAATCAACACAAAAATTTATAGTGGTTCGGCCAAAATGAGCCTACGTCCACTCCTCAAAATCATACTTGAGTACTTTAATACCTTTGATCTTTTTACAGGTTCAAGATCAAACTAAGTGTTTTAGTTCACACTCTAACCTTTTATAATGTGTTTTTCTTAAACTAGGCTCATACACAACCCAAAAGATTTACAAGAGATAAGAAGAAAGAATTCTCTTTTTACCAAACTCTCTTATAATCAATAATCTTCAACAACTTTGAAGATTTACAAAAAATGCAAATATATACTATTTTTGCACAATGAATCTGAATGATATTTCAATAAATGACTGTTGAACTTGTTTAAGGTTGTTTTTATCTCATTTAATACAAATCAAGTCATATTTATAGTTTTAGGGAGAAAAAGAGTCGTTTAGACTTTTTTTCTCGCAATAAATGCACCTGAAATTTCGCTCCAACAGCTAGTTTACGGGTGACTCATACCCGCGACCTGGATTGTCACTCCTACGACTCTCATCTGGCTCAATAAAGAGTAAATTTGAATTTCACCAAGTCACGCCTGCGACTTGGAATTGTAGCTCCCGCGACCAACGTGTTGCTAAGCAAATGAACTTAGTTGAATTAAATTTCATGCCCATGACTAGTCTTGTCATTCCTGCGATTATATCTAGTCACACCCGCAACTTTTTGATTTGCGCCTACGGCTAAAGAGACACTGTTCATTTTGAAGCAACTAGATGTTTTTAGAAATTCTCAAATTAAATTTCGAGCCCACTACTGAAATGTGTCACGCCCGCGACCTGAAGGTTTTCAAGGCTGCGACTGACTTTGTCACACCTGTGATCAAACTTGTTCCTAGAGTCGCGCCTGCGACTACAAGTGGTCGCTCCCGAGACACAACAGTATCCTGAAATACTTTAGAGAAATACTTGGAAAATCTTGCACATAATGAAACAAACTCATTAGTCCATTAACTTGGTGTTTTTAACTATCAAAATAGATATGATGAAGACATTAAGGTCTAACAATCTCCCCCTTTTTTATGGTGACAAACAACCAATTATAAGAAAGATAAAAACAGTATGTGATCATGTATTTTAATAAACTCCCCCTCAATTTGTGCTTATTTCAGTTAATTAGACACATAATTTCTCCCCCTTTGTTTAATACCAATCAAAAAGTAAAATAAGCAAAATATATTAATCATTCAAAACATTACAAGAATGAGCTATAATAAAGAAAGAACAGAAAAACTCCTAAAAAAAATGAAAGAACTACGAAGGAGGAATGTCTATCCCAAGATCTAAAAGCAGGATCTAAAGAACTCTCAACTATAGTGACTCCAATAGTTGCAATGCTGGAGAAGACGCTATCAGCAGGTACCTTGCCTTTGTCCAAAGGCTGAGAAAGGGCAACATCTATTGGAGTTTGGAGAGTATCCTTTGTTGGCAACTTATCTGTCCTGTTCTCACTAGACTTGGCATCAGCAGTGTCTGAAGCGGATGGAGAAAAAGCCTCTTGATGCTTTATTTCTATAAGAAACTCCCGTTGTTGGCGGCATAAGTACTGAATGGCAGCTTTGATGGAGGTTTTGACTTCAGTCTCAACAGAGGAGACCCTATCATCCAATTTTTGTATGCTCTCCATAATTTCATTTTGTCGTTTCTCTATAGCAACGAAGCGAGCCGTTAAGAATTCCATGAGCTAAGGAGAAGCTGTGTGTCCACAGAAGGAGCAGGGGGTGCAAGCTGAGGAGGAGCTGTAGTGTCAACAGAAGGAGCAAGAACTTCTTCCTGTTACTCAAAAATGACTGCATCATCCTCACCAGCAGCAAGAGTAGCTTTGAGAGCAAAAGATCCATATGTTCTCTTTTCAATGATCCTCATGCGCTGCAAAGTGATAACCCCAAAAAAATTATTTTCTGGAAGGTTGTGAACCAAGGGTCTGAAGGCAGTGTTGTCTGGATCAAAGGTAGGGTTTTCACATATTGCACAGGCTATATGTGTCACCAAGTGACCACAGACAATGTCTCCTGATTTATTTTGAGCAATGTTACTGAAATGATCCACCAACCATCTAGCAGAGGCAATAGGATGACTTTTCTTGATGCACCAAAGAAAAAACAACTCAGTCTTTAGGAATGCACTGTAATTGGTGCCTCTACTGTTGATTGTATAGGTGATAATCCTGTGAACCATCTTGAGAATAGGATCTCTTATACTTGTGGATTTAGAGAGTCTGGGATTAAAAAGTTGAGAAGACCCAGTAATTTCCTTTTAAAACTCATTCATGTTTTCTTCAAACTCTTTAGAAAAACCTATTGCCCCAATTTCAGAAAATCCAAAGAGCTAACTGATTTGCCTTAGGGAAAGAGTATAAGGTTTATCTAAGAGCTTGAAGCTCATGTTTCCATAAGTGGATCCCCTTGATATGTCAAGACTAAAAGTGGAGAAAATTACAAGGTATGCAAGGGAAAACAGTCACGTCTAATATCAACCATTGTGAGCCAATGGACATATTGAAACTACTGAATGTTTTTAGAAATTCTCAAATTTAATTTCGCGCCCGCGACTGGAATGCATCACACCCGCAACCTAAAGGTTTTCAAGTTTGCAACTGACTTTGTCACACTTGTGATCAAACTTGTTCCTAGAGTCGCGTCTGCGACTACAAGTGGTCACGCCCGCGACACAACAGTATCCTGCAATACTTTAGAGAAATACTTGGAAAATCTTGCACATAATCAAACAAACTCATTAATTCACTGATTTAGTGTTTGTAACCATCAAAATAGATATTATGAAGAAACTAGTAAAATTATGATGAAGGAAGAGAAGAAGAAAATCAACACAAAAAATTTATAGTGGTTCGGCCAAAACGAGCCTACGTCCACTCCTCAAGATCACACTTGAGTTCTTTAATACCTTTAATCATTTTACAAGTTCAAGATCAAATCTAAGTATTTTGGTTCACTCTCTAACCTTTTACAATGTGTTTTTCTCAAACTAGACTCACACACAACCCAACAAATTTACAAGAGATGAGAAGAAAGAATTTCGTTTTTACCAAACTCTCTTAAATCAATAATTTTCAACAACTTTGAAGATTTACAAATGCAAATATATATACTGATTTTGTATAATAAATATGAATGATTTTACAATAAATGACTTTTGAACTTGTTTAAGGTTGTTCACTACTTCATTTAATATAAATCAAGTCATATTTATAGGCTTGGGGGAAAAAGAGCCGTTTAGACTTCTTTTCCCGCAATAAATGCACCTAAAATTTTGCTTCAACGGCTAGTTTACGAGTAAGTAGCGCTCGCGACTCTCATCTGGATCGATAAAGAGTAAATTTGAATTTCATCAAGTCGCGCCTACGACTTGGATTTGTAGCGCTTATGACCAACACATTACTAAGCATGTGAAGCTTCTGTTACTTTTGAACTTGGTTAAATTAAATTTCACACCCACGATTAGTCTTGTCTTTTTTGCGATTATATCTAGTCGCGCCCGCTACTAAATGATTCGCGCCCGCAACTACAGAGACATTGTTCATCTGAACTTCTGGTTGTTTTGAGATATTCTAAATTTAATTTCGCACCCGTGAATAAACTTGTCACTCCTACGACTTCACCTAGTCGCACCCTAGATTTTTTTTGTGTTGAACCCGCTACTGGAGAGATATTGTTCATCTTAAAGCTACTGGATATTTTTAAAAATTCTCAAATTAATTTCGCGCCAGCTACTGAGATGTGTCACGCCCGCGACCAAGGCTGCAACTGACTTAGTTGCATCTGTGATCAATCTTATTCCTATAGTCGCACCTGCGATTACAAATGATCGCGCCCACGATACAACAGCATTTTGCAATAATTTAGAGAAATATTTAGAAAGTCTTGCACATAATCAAACAATTTATTAGTCCATTAATTTGATGTTTATAACTATCAAAATAGATATGATGTAACAGTAATCAATTATATTTGTTAATTTATAAATTAGATATTCAATTTATAAATTTGTTAATTATTAAAAATATTTAAATTTTAAAATATTTAAATATAATTATCAAATTCATTTAAATATAATTATAAATATATAAATTAAAAAATCATTATCTACTGATAGATTTATCAATAGATTATTTTCGGGTAAAACTCTAACCTAATATTACTTACCGACAAACATATTTAGTTGGTAAATTTACCGACAAATTATGATTATTTACTAACGAAATAAGGATCAGTAAATTACAGAATCTAACCGTTAATTTAACAACGGAGTGCATCAGTTAGAAAAGATACCAACAAAATATTATTATTTACCAACATAAAGTGATTGGTAAATTACAAACCGATTTTATTTTTCCATCAATAAATATTTACTGACAACAATTTGACTGACTATTTGTTTCCGTTGATAACTATATTTACCAAAAAATAGTTAACCTTTACTGAGAGATTATTTCATCGGTATTTAGGCCATTTCTTGTAGTATATAATTTAGGCATATATATATCACTCCTAAATAATAGGAATCCTAGCTAAGTCACAATTCATTTAATCAGTTTTAATCAAGTCATGGGTCTTCTTTGCTTGCTTCATGCGAATTATATTGATCCAATATCTTATGTTGCACTCCAATTAAATTGAGTAAGGCCCCAAACTGGTTGAAGCTCACATCATCTTGGTTTGCTCATTGGTTAGCTAAAATTTCTTGAATTAACTTTTGAAGAGTTTCTTATATCTTTTTAAACCTTGCTCGAGTCATTGATACTCCAATTACCAAAGATAATAATGCTTGGTGCCTCCATTTACTTCAGGTTGCGCCTCGTGCATGAGGCGCATGTCAAATTTGAGAGATTTTGGTTTTATTTTCGTGCTCAGTATGTTTGGCACAAGCACCTCATTCACCACTCATAGTCAACTAGCAACATTCATTGGCTAACATCACTGGGTACCCAAGAGTGCAAAATTTCAATGTTCATAATACGAATTTTGCATAAAGAGAAAAAAAAAAAAACAAACTCTAGTAACTAAAACTCGTGTTTTTATTTGCTTCTGTAATGAACTCCTTTTCTTTTAGATTAAAGATATAAAGAAGGAAACAACAGAAAGAAAAACTTAAAAGGAACATTTTGGAACTAATATTTTCTTTTTCAAACAACAAACTCAAAATACCCCTCAAAGTTCAAACAGAATAGCTACAAGAAACCGAGGTGGTTGTTGAACTAGAGGGAGAAGTTGATCTCTCTTTCCCATTTTCCTCCTCCATGCTTCCTGAAATGCCAACCCCCTTGGCCACTCCACAGACTAGTGTACTTTCATTTCCAAAACAACTAGTATCAAATATCAAGTCAATATTGTCTTCAAAGCCTGTGTCATCAAACAAATCTGGTAACTCGCAGGCATTTTCAAGTGGGAGATTAGGAACTGGGAGAGGGGCCAAACCCGAGTCCAAACAAAAGCTCCAAGTGAGTTCATGCTCTTCAATAGGGTCCATAACAATCATAGTACAAGTGTCCATGCATGGAGGGAGCTGTGGACACTCAAGTTGTGGCGGGATTATCTGTTGTTGATGTTCTTGTGGTGGTGGTGATGGTGGTCGTTCAACTTCTTCTGAGCAGTTGGGAAGTGGCTTTGGGAGGATATGGTCTAAAGGGATGCCTTTCTTCTTCAAACGGTCAATGTAATTGCTTATATCAAAATTGGTCACAGCATTTGCTCCTCTGTACTCTATTGCTGCCATATCATATGCTGCTGCTGCCTCTTCTTGTGTGTCTTCCAAAGCAATTAAAAATAATAATAATAAATGAAAATCTTGATTAGTGAAGCAATATTGTTAGGCTTTTTATAAGCCCTCTTTAATTAATCAACTAAGATAGTTTATTAAATTTTTTTTTTTTTTTTGAAAAGAAGACTATTATGGTGCAGTTTGAACCAAAAGACGCCAAGATTGAACCAACAAGTCAGAACAATAAAATATGTTCCTAATAGTACCAATGAATATATGGAATCAATGGTAAATATAATTGTACATTTGCAAATGTTGAGAACAATGTTATAAATGCTGTAAGCGGTACCTGATGCAAATGTTGTCAATGTTTAAACATAAATACAGAAATTATTAGATAGAATAGAAATATGATCATCCTATTCTTATTAGATAGATTTATGTGTGATAGATAGAAATACGTTTATATGAATTCACTACTTATGTGAATAGAAATAGTATGTTTTCGACTCATTTAATAAATTTTTACATAAATATAGATATTCTAAATGTTATTATAAATTATCCAAACGTATAAAACATGGGAAACACAAATGGTTATGCTATATTTAGATAGATGACAAATTAATACTATGGTGGTACTTTATAATTTTGTTTTAGTTAGAAGATGGTACAAATTCAAATTTACTTTTATTCAATTAGAGTTTTAACCTAAGATGACATGACTATGTAATTTCAACTTATAGATAATAATTACAATTAAATTTTATAATTATGATATAATTGATGTGAAAATAAATTAATATTAAGATATAATTGAAAAAAATATAAAATTCAAAATAAATTTACCGGTTAAACTAAAAAAATAAAATTACTCCTATTTTAAACTCAAAATGGACGCTTAATTATTTTGGTAATCCTTGCTAGAGTTGTCATGCCAATTTCAGCAAATCATATTTGAGTGTATGCATATTTTAGCATTGAGCCTTCAAGCACATTTCATACATGATAAATTAGATTCATCTAAATTTTTTCAATTAGATTGAAGTATATGCTCTTTCCTTGATGAGAAGCACGTGAGTCCTTGTAGAGGGATTCACGTGGCTATCACACTGTCTAGTAAATAGCAGTGTTATTAAACTCATATCAAATCGGTCGGTTCGACCGAAAAATCGAAAACTAATTGAACGATTAATTCAGTTTATCTCTTTTACTTGCCCGACAAAAAACAACCAAAAAATCAATGGATCAATCAGTTAACCAGTGCATTAGTCGAATCATATCAATTTTTTTATTCGAGCGAATTAGTTTTTTTTAAAAAAAGAATATTTTAATCGAAATGATTTTATTTTGGACAAAAACAGCGTTATTTTGTTTTTAAAATTTTTTTTAATAAATTCTTGTACTCAAAGAAATTAAAACTAAAACCCAAGACCTTTCAAAGATCTTTTATGATTCTTTTCACTGTGCTAAGGTCAAGTTTTGTTAATGTTTTCTCAAATTTAATATTTATAATTATCAGATAATTTAATTAATTAATAAATTATACAATTAGCTTTTTAAGATAATTAAACTTATTAAATTTAATATACCCTTAAAATATAAATATATATATTTTTGTGATTTGAAATTTTATTTTAATTATTATTTAATATATTTATTAACTAATGTGTATTAAATTATTTATAATATAAATATATTTTATTTATCATATTTTTAATATGTAATATAATTATAATATATCTTATATTTATTACATATTCAATTTAATTATGATTTAACTCTTGTTATTTTTTTAATAGTAAAATTATCTAAATATTAAAAAATTAAAGGATAACTAGTATGATACATGAATTGATTTTTTTTCATATAATAATATATGATATAAAAAAATATTTTTTATTATTGTATGTAAAATTAATTATAATAATTTTCATTTTTATAATAACTAGTTATTATTATATTATTATTTTAAATTTAATTGGATTATTTTTTTATTGTATAATAGAAAAAATCAGATTAATATATATTTTTTTATTATATAATATAAAATTTAATAATTTTTTATTTTATTTCAGTTTAATTTTAGTTGAAGTTCTTATTATCTGATCCACTGTTTTGATATGACGATAGGGAAAGTGAAAAAGCTAAATCAATAAATAGTGATTTTATAATAGGGAAAGTGAAAAAGCTAAAAATCTATTTGTGGGATCTGACCAAGTGAAAGAAGTGTAAAGGGTTTTGCTTTCCACAACTACAGCTACGAAATTTTAATTTAAAAATTTATTTAATTTTTTAAAATATAAAATATAAGAATAACTTATCTTATTTTCATATTTAATTTAATTTATTTTATGATTATTTTTTTAAAATTTTATAATTAAGATTTCAAAGTTTAAACTTCATTTATAAATATTCATACACTTTTTATATTTATTTATTTACTTTTCCAATTATACATTTGTTTTTTTATGTAATCAATTCATTATATATATTTGTAGAGAATGAATTCAGAATAATTTTTTGGGATGACTGAATTGAAAAATTTTATTTTTCAAATTATAAATATTCTAATTATTCAAAATTTTTATTTTTTTTCTTTAAAATTAAAATAAAAAAAAAACCATCCCTAAGAATTTCATTATCAATTTATTTAAGATAAATAGAAATTTTAAATTGTACAATTCACACTTGAAAAGATTAAAATTAAATTATACGAATAAACAATATTTTTCTGTTAAATCTTTATTAAAATTTACAAAAATAAAATATTCTATTCAATATTTTAATGGATCAATTTTGATTTTCATTGTCTTATTATGTATAATATTTATAGTATATATTTTAAATGTTAACAAAGGGAAGGCTTATATATATTTGATTTTTTTGGGTAGCTCGTGGACCTGGCGCGATTTCAGGCACTATATTGCTAACTAGTTCATGCAACTATCCAAGTGTACATTTTCATGTCTTGTCTCAAATCCAAAATTTCCAAAACTAACACTTTCAAAAGTTACAATAATTTTAATTTGGATTTGGATTTTATATTTTTCCTGAATCTTTTAATTACTATTTCACATCATCATTTCTCTTTGTTAATTGGAGCTCTTAATTTGATTTTTTTTTCTATTTAGACTCTACAGTGACATTTGGTACCAAAGAATACTAAACTTTCAAGATACCTTAATTTTCTTGATTTAATAATAATTTCAAAACAATAAATTAATTATTTTTTAACTTTAATATTTATTTAATAAGTTACATTTAAATATTTTTTATTTAATATAATTTTATTAAATAAATATTAAAATTATATTTAATTTTCTAAAGCGTGTTATGTTTTTTTACAGAAAAGTTTCAAATATGTTTTAGTAAAAATTTTATAAATTAATATATGTTAAATTAATATTTTTTATTATATAATAATTTTTTAATTTTTTATTTAAATTAATATTTTTTAAAATTAATAAAATTTATAAATTCCAAAAATATTAACTTATAAAGATTTTACCATAGACATAAACGATTACATTAAAAGTTTGCTTTTTTTAAAAATATATATATATATATATATATTATAAGTGATCTTAATTCTTAAGTCTTGATAATGAGATTTGTTTGGATTCTAGCTTAGTAAGAAAACGGACTGCCACGTTCGGTGGTTGACTGACACAGACAACTTTGAATTTGGAATCCAGTCAGTGTAAGGTTGGCCCTATTCTCATCACACCGAAAGAAATCTACCCTTCGGAATAACTCTATGAATCAAAATTTATTTCCTTTTTCTGATTTTTACACAATTTTGGTTAAATTTAGAAAGGCAATTTTTTATTTTTATTTTTGGGTTACTTAAATAAGATTTTTAGTTACAAAAATGTAATGTCTAAATTTTTTAGAAAAGAGAAAACCTGAACTCGAAATAATATTTGTACGCCTAAACACATATTAAGAAAGGTTTTAAATTAAAATGATCCAAGGTAAACAACTTACCATAAGTTCCGAGGTAGAGATACTTATTGCCAAAAACACGTCCAATCCGTGCCTCCCAGCGACCATTGTGGTGATGCCTGTCAAAATTTCAGATAATTAAAAACAAAATCTTAATCATAGACTTATTTTATATATCAAATTAATAAATAATAAAATATTTTAATTAATATTATTTTTATTTAATAAAAAATATCAATATATTTTTTATTTTATTAAATTAATATATACACTCAATATATATTTAAAAATCAAAAAAATAAAAAAATAATAATAATTATAATGAGTCAAATTACCTAGCAACCCCGCGATACTTAGAAACCCCTCTAGAAAATCCACTGCTTCGCCGTCGAAGAGATGCCAAGTACTCTTCCTTGCTCATCTTTTGCATCTCTTCAACTTCCTTAGAGTATGTTTCAATCTGCACCGTTTAAATAACTAATTAATTAATATAAAAAATATAATTGTCAATTCTTCAAAAATTGAAATAATAAGGTTAATTACAGGAAAATTCAAGGTTGTCTCTGGTCCCCAGTACTTGAGAGCAGCAAGATCATAGGTATGAGCAGCTGCTTCTTCATTAATGTATGCCCCTGCATTTTCCAAATTATTAATATAAAAAAAAAATGAAGGGATTAAAATATTGGAATGAGACAGTAAGCAAAGTACTTACCCAAATAAACTAAGCCGCGACAAAAGTTTACATGAACGTTACCAAGACACAGGGGATTATTATCAGGAATAAAAACATGGTCAGAACATAAAAAATAAATTAAAGTAAAAAAAAAAAGAAAAATATATAATTAAAAAAGAAAGAAAGTTTACAGATCTCCTTGATTTTTGTATAATAATATATAAATAACAGAGGCAAAGTTAATTAGGGAAAGGGAAACTCACCTTGTCTTCCCTTCTTGTTTTGAAAGTGATTCCATGAACTCTTATCCCAAAGATGAGCCTCAAACCTCCCAGTCCATCTATGCCTGTTTATATATATATCTAAAGCCAAATTAACACCAGAAAAGAAAAGGAAAATATGTCACAAATGTATATATAATTGAATAATAAATAAAAGAAAATCTACCTGGTCACTCCTCTGTAAATGGAGCTCCTTCTGCCGGCGGGACTGGTAGTGGTAATAACATTATTAATCTGGCATTTGTCTTGCTTCTTATGAATTTTTTGAATGCGTTTGGATTTTGAATGTTTGGAATGATGTGAAGGATTTTCAGAACCCACACAACAAGATGATGAAGCAGAAAAAGAAGAATAACAAGAGGAAGTAGTAGAAGAAGAAGAGCAAGGTGAAGCACAACCCCTCTTCATTTACTCTTTTCTTCTTTCTTCCTTATGACTTGTGACAATTAACTCTTAATGCTTAATTAGAAATATGGAGATAGATTTGGTGGCTTTGGAAAAAAAGAAGAGGTGAGTTTTATTTTTATTTTTATTTTTCTGGTCACCAAAAGTGGTTTACCAAAACAATCTTGGAAACAAGTACAAGTGAAAGGTATTTAATAGAAGGATAAATTATTATTTAGTTTTGGAAATTGATCTAATTAATTAATTCATTTTTACTTTTTGAAAAATTAAATAATCAATCTATTTATTTTGATTTTGTTTTTAGATTTAATATTTTTTTTTTTATTTTATTTTACATTAAATATTAGTAAAATAATTAAAAAAATCTTTTATATATATATAAAATAAAAAAAAATATTTATTTTTAATTATTTTAATTTTCATTAAATATGAAAAAAAAAAAGAATAGAAAAAATAAAATAAGCCCAGCATCGTGAACTCATAAAGGGGTGTTTAAGAATGATCATGAAAAAAGTGGTAATAAGTAATAAAAAATTATTATTTCTAAATAAGTATTATTTTAGTGTTTAAAAATATCAAATACTTTAAAAAAAATTCAATTGCTAAAAAACTTAATTGAGAATTCTCAAATTGAAGATTCAAATATCAAAAAAAAAAATTCATATATTTTTATTTAATTTAAAATATGCAAAAATGCAAGAAAATAAAAAAAAATAATAATAAGCCAGGATCATAAATTATTTATATAGATAAATATTCATATTTTTTTAATTTTTTAATTTTAATTAAATATGAAAAAAAGCAAGAACATAGGGAAAAAAAAAAGCCCATAGGTCGTGATTCACCTGGATTTGGGCAATGAAGGAGACTGAAGAAGCCCGGCCAGTGATGGCATGGCTAAATCTGGGTTTGCAGCTAGATATGGGTTTGCGGCGGACAAGCAGCTTAGCTTGTTTGACGTCGACTTCAACAGCGACAGCGACAGCGACTGTGAAGGTAGATGACCGGCGATGGCAATAAATGATCGGTGACTGATGACGGTGAAGGATCAAATCGCCAACGATGAAAAGAGGCTTGGGATTTATTTCTAAATTTTGATTCTTTTAGATCTTTGATAACATTAGACTGTGATGCTTACTATAAGTTTTGAATTTTTCAAAGGATTCTTTTGATCCTTTGATAAATTTTCAAATTCATTCAACAAAGCCTTCACTCGTGCATGCTGGTTGGTTTAATTAGAAAGGATATTGAATTTTTGGAAGAAAAAATTGATGTTGAAGATGATGGTGTTTTAAGAATAAAATTTTATTTTAGTTTTTAGTTTTCAATGGAAAATGTGAAAAAAAAATAAAGGTAATAATCAAATTCAATGATAAAATTAAAATAGAAAGATAAATTAATTAATTTTTTAAAAAAAATAACAAAGAATTAATTAATTTGGTCAAATTTTACAAACTTCATATTAATTTGCTCTTAAATCGAAGACTGAAGTTAATATTTTTGTGATTGTTTAACTCAATTCGGATTTTTTTTTCCTATTTAATATATTATTTTTTATTTTATATATTTTTATATATATTATATTATTAATAAAAAATTATTAATTATTAAAATATTTAAAAAAATATATATAACATACATAAATTACATGAGATACGAAATAAACAATAAATAGGACAAAAAAAAAATTCAGATTATATTTAAGCACAAGCATTGGGCAAACAAAATTTGGTTAATAATTAACCGTTATTTAATTTAATGTCGAACACTTGGCATCAGCTGCAGCCATACTATTTAGGGGTAGAAATTAAATCCAACAAATTAATTAAATTAAATTAAATTAATTAAAATTGATAATTTTATAATTTATTTAATTTAATTTGATTTAAAAAATAAAATAAATTAAAATTTTAATTTAATTTATTATTTGAATATATTTTTTTTATTTTAAACCGAATCAAACTAAAATTATATATATTTATATACATCATTATTACAATTAAATATATTTAATTTTATTTTATATACAATTATATTTTTTTAACCTAATATTAATTTATAATTTAAAAAAAATATCATCTATAAAAATTAATTAAAGATAAATAAATAAAAAATTTAATTTTAAAAAAAATATATAAATTTTAAGTGTGTTAATTAATAAAATAGATAAATTTTATATTATGTAATATTGAACTATTTTTAAATTTTTTTTATTATCGATATTTTATTAGTGTTTTTATTAAAATTTATAATAAAATAATAATAATTTATAAAAAAAAATAATTTAAAATTGACGAAAACATTTAAATCGAACTAAAACTAACTGTTTGAATATAATGAAAAATTAATTTGATTTGAAAATTTTTCAAATCGAAAATATTAATTTAATTTGAAAATTTTTAAATTAAAAATATTAATTTGATTTAATAATAAATAAAACTTTCAACCCAAACTTGATTGAGAGGATCTTACTATTTTTTTTCCCAATTTATTTTTAATAAATTATATTTATTATCCTTGAATTTAATTTTTAATTTATTATTATTCTTAAAATTTAATTTATTATATAAAAAATTTTGAATAATAATTTAATCGTATCGATAATTTCTTATATTATTTTTCAGTGATAATCTCATCAAAATATCTGTGTCGCATCCGAGTCAACATTTTTTAATATTTAACTATATTGATGGAGATGTCAGGTAGATTTTTAATTTAATTATAAATATTTATATTTATATTTAATAATAAATAATAAAAGAATGAATCATTCTACAAAAAACTAAATCAAAATTTATATTAGCAAAATATATATATATAACTTCTTCATCTTCTTCCTCCATTTTCAGAAACCAAATCAAAATTCAATCCTTTAAATTTCAAATTCAAATGCACAAACTAGCAAGAAATGGCTGCTAATTCCCTTGCCAATCTTCCAAAGACAACCCAAGCAATCAATCAATCCAATCTTCACAGAACAAAACTCAAATCTCTGCCACGGTCTAAACCCTACCCTTCACAAAACCAATCATGGCTAGGAACCATCACCACCACCGGCATAACCAACTTCTCTTTCCAATCCACAAATCCCATACCTTAATTACTTGCCCGTCGTCCCATCTCTGCCATGGTCTTCTCCATCCTTCTCACTGTGTAATTTTCCCATTTTCCATCTTTCTTTTTTCCTGTTATTTTATAATTTTTCCCATTTTCAGAGGATTAAGTCGCAGTCTCTAAATCCATCAGTGCCTGCAAAATCTTTGATACCTGCCATGAATCACCCAATGTAAAAACTATAGTGTCCATTCTCGAAACCCTAATTTAGTGGTTTGTCACTGCTTGCAGTGAGTTACAGAGCAACAGCCCTTCGCGCAGCAACAATCGCAGGAACAACTCAAGAAGCCGCCGCCATAGGTAAAGCTCGAGTGCTTTACTTCGCAGTTCATCTGTTTAGGAGAATGTTTACGGGTCGTTGAAGCTAACAATTGCCTTTTTTGAATGGTTGATTTGATTTGCAGGTAAGGTTCACGGATCTCTGGCTCGTGTTGGTAAGGAGTGAATCGGTGTCAGAGTAAGGAGAGATAACACGGTCGACTCGTAGAATGAGCGACCCGGTCTGTGTCCATCACATCGCGCACTAGATCGACGCCTCTGCCTTTGGTTGCTTCACCCATCGATTAATGGAGAGAGAAGGTGAGCAGGAGCAGGGAAAAGATGAAGGAGCGAGGTGTTGGGGATGACAACGGGTTGGTTTCGGGCAGATTTCGCAAAACTCGAATCTAACCCGTTTAATAAAAAAAAAAATATTTATCCCGTCCTGTTTCGGATCGAGTTTGGGAAGAATTGAGTCGAATATATCTTTTTATATATTTTTTATTTTTTTAAATATATATATTTATTTATATTTTTTTTCAAATATTCATATAATATAATTTATATTTTATATAAAACATATAAATAAAATTTTAAAAAATAAAAAATATATAATATATATAATTGTATCAAATATTATATTATTCAAATCCGATTCGAATTTATCATAGTTATAAAATAAAAAAACTCACTCACCTTATTTACTAAATGAATCAAATATTATCTATTTTATTCAAGTTAGGTCAAATTAAGTATTTACAGATCGAGTTAAAATTATCATCCCTAAGAGGTGGGTTTGAAGAAGATGAACATAAACATAGAGTTTGAACATGATGAATAGTTTGAAGGAGATGAATTTAATTAAATAAATATACAAATATAAATAAATTAAAAAAGTCACTAAACATTTCAATCAACATGGATCAATATTTAAAAATATTGACTTGAATATTACATAGACATTTCAGCGAGATTATTCAGAAATTTTTGTATAATAAATTAAAATTTAAAGACAATAAATTAAATATTAAATTTGAGAACATTGAATATAATTTAATCATTATTTCTGTCAAGTAATTATCTACCAACCAATTAATTTAAGATTAAGACTTTGTTGAGTTAAGTTGTTGTTTATGTCTGTTCATATAGCTTCAAAACCAGAAGACATGAAAAGGACATATCGGAATTTCTCCCAAAATATTGTCCAACTGATAAATATATTGAGGGTCTTCTTACTCGGTCCACAACTCCTGCTGTTGTGGAGGAATTTCATCTAAAAAGAGAGCTTAGAACTTGATGAATCATGTTGTTAATACTCCTAAGAGAGATGTTTTGAAATTAGAGACTTGTTGCAGTCAGAAAATGCCTAAAAATGTCTGCAAAACAGTATGGCCCTTACTTAAATTAGGTAACACATTCACCAGAAAGTAAATTTCAGACACCATATATATATATATATGTATGACTTTGACTGAAATTTGAACTTAAAACATTTCAATTATTGAGACGACTTCAATACAATTGAACCAAAGGCTCATTCATTAATAATGTTTATTAATAATTTGAGCACCCACAAAGATGTAACAAAATGATGCAAATTCATGGCATCAGACCAATTCACTGTTAGTAGTACAATTTTATGTAGAAACTTCACTTTCAAGTTATATGATACAAAATAACACTCCTTCCCTGCCCCTAAATTCCAACTCTTAACATGTGAAAATCCCTGTTTCAATTAGATCCCCACCGCATAGTAGCATAGTACCAGACTCAATTCTGTTCTTAAAAAACACCCTGTCAAATAACAAGCTTTGTACTGAGGCCCTCAAACTATATTCATCCACATCACTGTAGTTTGATCTTAAAATTTGTGAGGCGACATTAATTTTGTCATCTTCTCTCTCAACATTTTTGACATACTCCCCAATGTCATGTCGAAATTCAAACATGCCATTTTGATTGCGAGAAAAAGAAAACTGAAACCTACGTCTTTCTGAGCTGTTTTGAATGATTTCATCAGGAAAGCACTCCTTACTACTGCCGGTGACTGATAGTGCAGATGTCTCTTGCTTACATGTACGGTCCTGATCCTGCAAAGTATGAAGACCATTTAAATATAGAAAACTAAGATTATTGTTTTTTTTCCATAAGATATTTATTTTATTTTCTCCCATATTCTTCACCCCAAAAAAGAAGGAACAGATGATTTTTTATTGCTTAATTTCTGCTTTGACGCTTATTCTATGACTTTAAAAACTAGTTTTTATGAAAAGAAAAATGGAAAACTTAAACAGGACAAAGCAAAAGAACCAAGTGGGGGAACCAGCTGATTCTGTTGGAGTGCTGAGATTTTTATTTAGATACTCCCATCTCTAGTTATTTTGTAGTTAGGAGGGAATTTTGTATCTTAGCTTTTTGTTAAAGAATTTGCGGGTTTGGCCAGCCTGATAGTGAAGTGGGTGACGTATGGCTGAGTTTGTGCGTAGAAAATGTCTAAGCATGAGTTTAGATATGTTAAAAAAGGTAAAGCATGGGAAAAAAATATAGCTATGAGTTACTTTTGTAATTAGATCTGTTTTAACTAAGAAATAAGCCTTAATCTATCAAAAATGCAACCCTGTTGAAGGTTCAATTATAGAACCTGCATTTTCTGTGCGCTATATTTATGAGGGTTTTCTAGCTTACCATTTCTCAACCTGGTATCAAATCTTAAATGTTCTTTAAGCATGAATTTATTGATGGAATAGGTTTGAATTTGTTCATTGTTTTGCACATCATGTGCAAAAATCAATATAATCAAATATATCATGTCAACCTGGTATCAAATCTTAAATGTTCTTTAAGCATGAATTTATTGATGGAATAGGTTTGAAAATGTTCATTGTTTTGCACATCATGTGCAAAAATCAATATAATCAAATATATCATGTCAACCTCGCTCTCATTATTTTGACTTGGTAACATAAATTAACAAAAAGAAAATACTTCCCCGCAAATAATAGTCCACATTTCTTTTTTGGAATCCCAAAAAAAAAAATTCACTTTTCCTTTCAAGTTAAATTTATTATTACTCCTTCCATCCCACAATAAACTTCATAATTGCAAAATAGACGATTATTAAGAAAAGTTTTTTTGTCTATTTTAACATTTCTAATTCATTTATTATTTTAATATCCTTTTACTTTCCTAATTCTCCTACATTTTATCAATCCGAATCCTCTGTCTTATTTGATATACTATCTCTTATCTCATATAGCTCTATGTATACTACATCACCTTTTTTTTCAAAGTGTTTTAGTAGCTAATAATTTTTCATTAATGATGTGGCACACATAGAAGTGCATGAAACAGGAGATGAAACACCGAATGGGACAGATAATTCGGATTAATATTCTATATATCTTAATTATTATTTCTATTTTCAACACATTTTTTAATAAGAGTATTATTATAATGTTAAGATAAAATAAAGTTTGAATTAGAAAAATGAACAATTAAATTAGGACATACCAAAAATAAAATTATGACATTTATTGTAAGATGGAAGGAATATATTTCCGAATATGCTCTTTATGATACTTATAATCAATTACATTATTTTAGAATAATTAATGTCGTGAATAGTCATAATAAGGGTAAAATAAAAAAAATAAAAAAACAAAATCCTTAATCTTTGCATCAAAACAAAAGTGGACTATAATTTGTGGATAGAGGAAGTAACAAATTTAGACATGTCATGCCAGCAATTTCAAGATTAATTTTGACTGAAATTAGAACATGGATAAAATTGCAAAAATTTAAAAGGTGTTATATAAAATTCCCAAAATTAGAAATTCGAGATACAATGACAAGAAATGCTGAAGTTCAAGCATTGTTTTATTTGTAATTAAGCCTTTTTTCAATGCTAACCTCAATTTTAACATTGGTAACATTTTTCACCATCTCATTAAACTTAGCAAAAAAAGGTTACAAATGATTGAATCTTTTTTAATTGTTTAATGTTTTATTCTTCTCACCTAGGTGTGGCAATCGGTGTTTATGAGCCTTATTTGTGTCGTATTGAGATGTGAATATACATGATTCGAGTCAACACGACTTAATAAACTAATAGCTAATCAACTCAATATTAAACAAGTAACACGACACAAAATAATAATTTGTTTTGACATTCAAAAAATCTTTTGAATTAGGAGGAAAATTAAAATACTCAAGGGCCTGCTAAAATTTGAGAATTTATTTAGATACTTTTAGTTATTTTGCATTTTTGGAGGGAAACTTGTGGTAAGATTTTAAGTTGAAGTTTACTTGCATTAATAAGACTATTAGAGGAGTTGGGTGAAAGATAAGTTTGGGTTTGGGTTTGAGTGTTAAAATAGACCAAGTATGGCTTACATATGGAGACAAAGTTGAGTATGGCTTAATATCTCATTTTTGTACCATCTCACATGTAACTAGAATTATACAAAGACTAAAAAAGATCATAAGAAGTGCCACCAACCCTATGAAGGTTTAGTTACAAAACTTAAATTCCCTATGTGTTGTGATTGTTTAAGTGTTTGCTAGCCTACAACTTCTCAACAGGACCTATCACTAAACAAACTCAAAATCATGGTCTAAAAGGTAATTAGATCTTTCCACTTCTTTATCCTTTTTCTTTAAATGTAAAAGATAACTCCGCTTAAGTATGAGTTTTTCTTGTTTAGTTGATCCCAAACCTGGATAAAGGAGGAAGGTTGAGATAGGTGACGGCCAATGTAAGATTTTGCCACATTTCATAATTATGGATTCAACTGATATAAACGTTGAGATATTATCTACTAACGACACGCTACATCGGAGCCCAGGTGTAGTGAGAAATAGGCAAGGGTGTCAGAAATTCCCCAAAAGCGACGAGCCATATTGGCGCTTGGATGTAGTGCTAAATGAGCAAGGGTTCCCATATTTTAGACAAATGTGGGTGAAGAAGTTAATCCAAATATCAGTTTATAAACATATTTATAGAAAAAAAAAAGACAGGAAGGAGGAGGTTAAGAAATGAATTAGAGTTGGGACAAGGAATATTGGGTCTGTTACAGGCAAGTTGATTGAATTTATCAACATCATAGAGAGGAGAAAAGTTAATGTGCCTTGCATCCAAAAGACGAGATGGGTAGGCTAAAAAAGTAAAAAAGTAGGTAGTATAGGCTACAAATTGTGGTATATAGGAAATGATAGGAACAAGAATGGAGTGAGTATCATTTTAGATAAGACACTAAAAGATGTAGTAATAGCAGTGAGAAGAGTAGGGGGGATAAAATTATCCTTGTTAAGCTAATTGATGAATAAGAAGTGATGAATGTCATTAGTGTTTATGCTCCATAAATTGGTTTAGATAATGAGAGCAAATAAAAGTTTTGGGAGGATATGAACAATCTTGCTATGGCTTATGATTTGATCCTAGCAAATACTCACTTTATAAAAAGGGTATTTCATCTAGTGACTTTTAAAAATGAGCAAAATAAAAGCTAAATTGACTTTTTTCTCATAAAAAAGACAAATCGAACCCTATGCAAGGATTGCAAAGTGATCTTGAATGAGGCTTTAATAAGTCAATATAGGTTGATAGCTCTGCATGTCAAAATTAGAAGGATAAAAAGGTGCACATTATGTACATCTAGAACAAAGTGATGGGAATTAAAAGCGGTGAAACAAGTGATATTTAAAAATAAACTCCTAAAATATGAAGTATGGAAAATCGGACATGGAAGCCAATGCTATAAGGATTGAAACGACTTCAAGAATTAAAGAAATAGCTAAAAAAGTTTTGGAGTCTAAAGGTCATAGCCCACCCTCAAAAGAAAAGGTGGTGGTGGAGTGAGGAAGGACAAGAGGCAGCGAAGAGGGGAATGGTACAAGAGACTACCAAAATGTGATAATAGGGAGGCTTATGAGAAATACATGAAAGTGAAAAAAAAAGGCAAAAAAGTTGTGAGCCGAGTAAGAGCACGAGCCTTTGAGAAGATGTATGAGAAACTTAGAACGAAAGAAGGTGAAAAAGATATCTACAGGTTAGTAATGATGAGAGAAAGGGAATGTTGAGATCTCAATCAGATAAGGAATATCAAGTATAAAGAAAGAATTTTGGTAAAAGACGAGGACATTAAAGAAATATAGAAGAATTATTTTGATGAACTTTTCAATAATAGCCAATGTGGTAACATAGTCGATACGGACCACATGACTATAGAAAAGAATGTGACATTCACTAGAACGATTAGATTTTCGGATGTCAATAAGGCTTTGAAGAGGATGAAAGTTGGGAAAACATGTGGCACGATAGAATAACTATTGAAGTATGAAAGTGTCTAGATGATGTAGAAGTAGCTTGGTTAGCTAGATTGTTAACAAAATCCAACTTAAAAAAATGTTAAACGAATGGAGGAAGAGCATTTTGTACCCCTTTTTAAAAATAAGGGACACATTTAGAGTTGTTCAAGTTACAAGTGGAATTAAGCTTATGAGACATACTTTGAAATCATGAAAAAAGTTTATAGAATATCACTTACGTGATGTTACATATATCTCTACCAACCAATTTGAGTTCATGCTAAGTCGATCAATTATAGAAATAATTTTTCTCATTAGACTTCCTCATTAAAAGCCTGATGTAGGGGTGAGCAGAAAACCAAGAAAACCAAAAATCAAATCAAACCGAACCTAATTCGGTCGGTTCAATTTGATTTTTTCAATAAATTGGTTCGATTCAGTTTTTATTTTGAAGAAGAATTTGGTTTATTCAGTTGGGTTCGTAAAAAATCAAAATAACCGAACCAACAGAACTTTATATATATATATATATATATATATATATTATTTTTATCTTAAAATATGTAATATAAAAAATATATAGGTGTAAAACTATGTCGTTTTACATTACCCTAACCTTATTTCTGTTTTAAAACTGAAAAAAACTGAATTATCCAAACCAAAATCAGTTGGTTCGGTTAATAATCTATAAAAATTGATTCGGTTCGATTTGATTAATTTTACAAATTGGTTCGATTTGGTTATACAAATTTGCATTTAGGTCTATTCGGTTTTTTAAGCAATAAGATTCGATTCAAAACGAACTCACCGATTGCTCAGCTCTAACCTGATGGAGAAACACAGAGATACAAGGAAATAACTGCATATGGTTTTCATCGACTTGTAGAAGGCTTATGATAGTCTCTCAAGAGAGGTTTTAGGGTGGGTGTTAAAGCGTAAGGGGATATCAATTAAGTACATATAAGTTTTGAAGGATATGTATAAAATAGAGGCTATTAGTGTGCGCACATTGGAGGAGACTCAATAAACTTTTTTTTATCTCAATTGAGTTACATCAATGGTCTGCAGTGAGTCCCTTGCCTTTTCATTTTATTTATGGATGAATTAACAAAGCATAAACAAGAGGAAATCCCATAGTGCATAATGTTTATAGATGATATTGTACTGGTAAATGAAACACAAGGAGTTAATAGAAAGTTAAAGTTGTGAATGAGCACTTTGAAGTCTAAAAGTTTCAAGTAATGTAGAACCAAGACGGGATGCATGCATTGCAAGTTTAGTGAAGACCGAAGTGAGGATAATGAAGGAGTTAGCATAGATGGAGTGGAATTATCCACTCATTGTAAATACCTAGGTTAATCCTCCAAAGAGATAGAGGTTATGAAGAGGATATTAACCATAGTATAAAAGTTAGGTGGTTGAAATGATGGCTTGCCACGGGTGTCTTATGTGACCTCAAGATTTCCAATAAAATTAAAAGGAAAATTATACCATATGGCTATTTGACTAGCTATATTATATGGTAGTGAATACTGGATAATGAACATACAACATGTATCGAAGATGAACGTGACTAAGATGAGAATACTAAGATAGATATATGGTCATATTCTAATTAATAAGATACGTAATGAAAGCATTAGAGATAAAGTGAGAGTTGTATGAATTGATAACAAGATGAAAGAATGGAGATTAAAATAGTTTGAACATGTGAAACAGAGACCTAAGGAGGCTCCAATCAGGAAGATTAAACACATTATAATAGAGAGGAAGAAGAAAAGAAAGGTAGACTTGTACTAATTTGGAGGAGAGAAATACATAATGATTTAAATGCATTACAATTATCAGAAGACATCGCCTAATCATTTGGAGTGAAAAATAATCCATTTAGTTGACTCCAAATTAATTTTGGGAATAAAGTTGAGTTGAGTTGAGTTTAAAGCAAAAGAGAGGGCTAATTAACATCCCAATCCCTCACTCTCAACCAAGTGAGGTTTCACTTTTGTATTAAATGTCATTAGTGGGTTAACGAGTCAACCCATGACATAACATGTTCATGCCACAATCAAGTCAATACGATAACAACACTAACATGGTAAATCTAAACATGTTTATTTGGTGTTAGATTCATTACATGCTATCATCTCTTTACCTGCATTCACATTCACCACCATCATTTATTCCCTCTGAAGCAATAGATGGAGTTCAAAAATGAAACACTATTTTTGTTTTAAGTATAGGTTTATGGTCTCTTCACTTCTATTTTTCCCTTTATTTTTTTTAAGCACTTATATGCTAACCCCTATCTCTTTTTCCTATTTATCATTCTTTTCTTTTTACCATTCTGCTTTTTATTTTGTTTGCATTTAACTTAGTTATTTAGTAAAAGAGGGGGGGAAGAGATGTCGAGTAAAGAGTGCAAACTTAATTGTAAATTAATTGATAAAATGTAGAAGAAAGTACGGGGTGAGCATGATTCCCAGAGATCACAAACCAAACCAAATTTCTAGACTGAGAAATCCCCAACCTGAAATAATCAATTTTATGTTCTAAATATCTATATCAAACCAAACCAATTTCATGGGGATTGGGACGATATCAATCCTTGGAAAAACCCTAATCTCAACATATTGCACCATCCTGAAAATCCCTAATTCGTACCAAGATATGCGCGTGGGTGTGTATATTAGATTAGACACACACTTGTAATATTAGATTAGATATACTCATTTAATGTTTGTAATATTTTATATAGAGCTCCCATTTATTTATGTAGTGTGTTTGATATTTAATGAAAGTTAACCATTAACCAACTTTAGAAAATGAAATTGCTTAATTACAAAAAAAAAAAAAAAAAAAAAAAAACTTAAAATTTTGCCACTTTTTACAATTTTACCAGTAACTTTTATTTTTGACAATTTGATGTATGTGCTACTAAATTTTGTAATGACAAAATTTAAACATTTTTTTTGAAACTAAACCTAATAAAATTTAAATTATATGTTATAACATGCTAAAATATCTTCACAATGATAAGTTATATGCATAAAATAGACTTGTAAATTAAAACATATCAATCATCAAATAGCTATAACCACATTAAAAAAAAAATACAGGTGGGATGTGTGAGAGTTCTCACCTCACATCTCATATCGGAAATATGAGAGCAAGGAGGGGAACTTTCTCATTATAAAAGCAAAAGATCCCCTCCACATCTTTCAATTTCAAGTTGTTATGGCTTAACCATCACTTGGGGGCCATTGCTAAATGGGCTCTTAAGTTGCTTTTTTTTTAGGGCTTTTACCAGCCCTTGAGTGAAAAATCTTTTAATTGTGGGCTTAAGCTTAGGCCAGAAGTACTGACTCCCTCATCTGAACCATACCGAAATTATAGTGCAGATACGTTTAGTCTTTAGTACAGCTAGAATGATCACAATATAAGTATGTTTTCCAATTTTCCAAATGGAAAATTTGTTTTCTGTTCTTAACAAAATAACACGTATCCAAAATGGAAAATTTGTTTTATGTGCTTAACAAAATAACACATTTCCAAATCAAAAAGGATTTTCAATAGAAAATAAAAACTTAGTTTTCCAATGAAAACAAATGGGAAGGAAAAACTCAAAAAGTTTTTCAGATAAAAGAACAATTGAATGACATAAATAAAGGGTACACTTGCAATGTGGACGAGACATCCTCTCCAAAACTGAAACATGAATTTCTTTATAAAAAAAAAAAAATTTGACAATAGGTGAAGTCGTCCAATCAGACTAGAGTTAGCCAAAGATACCCCTTTGAAAGCCTAGAAGTAAAATGAAAACTGAAAGTAAAGTTTTATGCCACAGCTGTTTTAAAGCAAAAATTTCACCCTTAAAAATTAAGGTTAATTCATGAGCTAGTCTAAAACTTTTCGTCATTTGGAAGCATATTGGAAAGGGTAAATTTTAACCCAAGCTTTAGTGATTCGGTTCAAAGTTTCCAAGCCACCTAAAATCATTTAATTACATATGAAATTAAGTTACAATAAGAAAAATTAAGCATGCATTATTAACAGATATGCTGGCACAGATATGCTGGCAGGTACCATTTTTTAGCTAAGACAAATGGGTAAAGAAGAAGAATGTCAGAAAATTGAGTGAAGAAACTTTTGGAATGAGAAGTTACAGCATAATTATCTTGTAAAGGACAGAGAGGTGAAAGACTGAGAAAGGAAGTGACAAAAGTAAAATGGCTCAGAGTAAATACTTACGCTTTCCAGTTTCCAAACAATACTATATTCTATTATTAAATTAATTGGTTTGGTTAGGTAAATATGGTTTTTCAGCATCAAACCAAAGCAATTGAAAATGCAAAAATTAAAGCGGAACAAATAAAGAAAAACAGAAATGGGTGTGTTCAGTCCATTTTTTCGGTTCAAAATGAATAATGTTTCACTCCTATGTAAAACACTATTAAAACCCATGGTTGGGTAAGGGTTTTGCCCCGAGGCCAACCAAGAATCATCCCCAAAGTACGTTTGGCTTAGGATTTAGCTGTACTCGAGGGCCTGAGGCCAACCAGGCAAAACTATTACATTTATTTTATATATTTCTTTTAATCTTTTATTCGATTTAACCAAGCTTGGTCAATGAATTGCCAAACCATCCACATAGGATGGGACTCAGGCCCAATCAATAAGCAGATATCAATTAACATTTTTCATTGGAAAGATATGCATAACTATATTCTTTAGAAGAAAAAATTAAAGGAAAATGAAAATTACCTGATTATCATTGGGGGAACTATTGGTGAAGTGGTTAGCTGTAATGCTAGTACTTGCTTGGTAGAATGGTGAATGATCATTAACTGCAGTACTGGTATTTACTAAGCTGATAGGTGGGTCCTCTTGTGATGAAAAATCAGAGCTATCAAAAGTTGAAAGTGACACGCATTCATCAAAATAAGCCATAGCTTCCTCAGTTAATCTTTTTGACATCTTCCTTCTTTCAATGCTAGACTGTCATCAGACCACAATAAATGAATATCAGAGTAAAAAAGACGACTATAAGCCAATTCTGCTGAAAATCCCCCTAATTATAAAATTTAACAAATAGAGCCAAATATACAGGCACATCAACAATATGATCAACATGCACAAATAGTATTGTGAAAACATGAACTAAAAACCACTTCATATTTCTCGTCGCATTCCAGCAGATCCTTTAAAATGAATTCACTATCACAACCAATAATAAGTCCACTGGGGAGCATAACAAAAGTTAAATTAATTTATTCTTTTTAGACCATGGCTAAATTGAGTTGTTGCATATTTTAGTATCACATTCACAATGGGCACTGAAAACCTCAGGCACATGTCATGGGGATATGCAGTATTATCCAATATCAGAAGATATTAAATTTGACTTATGAATTTGTTAAGATAGGAAATCTTAACAATTATAACTCTCGGCAATTAGGGTTCCAGAACAGGGAAAAAGAAGAATGTGAAAGAATTAGGGCAGAAATTAGGGAAATAGAATTAGAATAAGAGAGAAAAGGAGAAGAGAAGATAGAATTTAAGAAGAATTTCTTATTGATACTTCAATGATGCCTGAAGCTGCTAGTCCAGCCTCCTTTTATACAATGTAATCAGTTCTTAGAGAATAACAGAATC
>CANXYC010445025.1:0-19385 GCA_948193065.1 Aleurites moluccanus
ACTGCTCATTGTTTACCCTTTTCAAGAGAGGATTAGAGTTGCAGAATCCAGACTTCCGTTTCTCTGAGGATTTTGCAACAGATATCTGATGTACATTCCAGATACTTATTTTGTATAACAATTGTATTTTGGTGTTCATAATCAAGCTGCTCCATGGGTATGTACGGGTTAGCTAGAAAATGAACATGTATTCCAATGATGATATTATGATATAGAAATGTTATGATTGTTATGATCCTGTGGGTGTTGTTAATACAGTTGATTGAGAATGTATGACAGGTTGTGATTGATAATGAATGAATAGAGATTGTATACATGTATACATTGTATTGATATGATTGATATGTCTGATATTGGGTTCTACGGGTACCGGTCGCCATTAGCATCTCCCGTGCCTTAGGACCGTTGTGGCTCGCGAGAGCGGGTTGTGACAATTCAGTGCTTTAACAAGCCATTGCAGAAACCACCTCCAATTATTATGATTTTCTTTGTTTATCATAGCCCAAGCAATGGGGTACACCTGGTCATCTGCTTCCTTTCCTGTTGCTGCTAGTAGCTGGCCCTTAGAAATCTCTTTTAGAAAGCACCCATCTAAACCTATTAAGGGTCTATACCCATTTACCCACCCTTCTCTAAAGGCTTTTAAACAAATAAAAATTCTTTTAAAAACCCTCTTCCCATCTTTCAAACTATTTTTACATAAATCTATTTCTGCCAAACTACCTGGATTGCTTCTTTTTAAAGCTGCAGCATAAGCCTCAAGGTATCCATATTCTACCTTATAGTTGCCATTTAGTTCTTCCATAACTAATTTTTTAGCTCTCTTGCATATTGACATACTCATTTTAACTTTCAACTCATCCTCACAATTTTCCTTCAAGTCTTTAATCTTCATATTAGGGTTTTAATATAACTTTGACTTGAAGTGCCTAGCTATAAAGTTGGCAGTACAAAGATGGTTTTCAAAAGTCTTGTAGCAATTATGTTCAGGATTCAAGGTTTTGATAACTAAACCTAGATTGTCACCCTCTTTGGACACTAACTAGACAAAAGGACATCCTGGATTAGTAATACATTTAGCCCTAATCCTATTTCACTCATTAGGTTTTAAGACCAAGTTGACCTGTCTTGTCACTGCATATCTTGCAATGGCATATCTTGCCTTTTGACAGTTGGCAAATGACATGCCAAGTAAAAAATAAGGCAAACCATCTTCTCATTGTAAATAACTCTCTCCCTTGGCACCTCATTCACTCCCCTATATCTGAATCCTCACTACCCTCCTTACTATCATCCTCATTGCTCTCCTCACTACCCTCATTGTTGCCCTCCCAAATGCTATCATTACTACTGTTAACACTTACATCTAGCCCAACCTCAGTATTTACTTCTACCCTTCCCTCAACACTTTCTGAACCCTGCCTCACACCCTCATTAATATAACTACATTGTGTGGGTATATTGCCTTCTGCAACATACTGCGGACAGTTACCCAAATCAGGATAATTACTGTCTCCTAATGACTCATTTGTGCCAGACTAAGACTGAACTGGTGGAGGGGCTTCTATAGCTAATGTATTATTATGGAACACAAGCATATCCACATCATGAGTAGCATACACATCTATCTCATTGACCCAACTATTAGCTCTAATGGCATCTAACACTTTCATAATAGACACATCGTCATCAATTAATATCAGTCCATCATTCAAAGTTTTTCCTGGTTCTAAAATATATATGGCAGACACATTTTTAAACCCATATACTGCTTTATATCTTATAATAAAATTTTGCACAGAAAGGAAGTCAAGGTCATAATTAAGCAAGGTATCAATAGTTCCATTAATGTACCTAAGGTCAGGATCATAAACCCACTCCCCACCATAATGAAAGTTTATATCTACTGTATCAACCATTCTACCAACAACAAAAAATATGAAAACAAACAAAAGAAAAAAAAGAGAATGTGTTAGTTTATGCCATAATAATTATACTCACACAGACAAATTCAAGCATACATATACATACAGTAATTACAAAATCACAATTGCAATTTCAAATCCCTAATTACAAAATCCCCAATTTCATTATGCCCATTCTGTTCCCAATTAAGCAAGGTATCAATTTCAGAATACCCAATTTAATCCCAATTGCAATAGCCCCAATTCTGATTACCGATATTGGTCCCAATTGAAAAAGGCCCAATTTAAAATACCCATTTTCGTCCCAATTCAAAAATCCCTAATTTCATATTCCCCATTTTGGTCCCAAGTGCAAAAGCCCTAATTTCGGTTGGTTAGATTTTGATCCCAATTGCAAAAGCCCGAATTTTGGTTGGTTTGATTTTGGTCCCAATTGCAGAACCCCCAAAATAAAATCCCCAATTGCAAAAGCCCTAATTTTGGTTGGTTTGATTTTGGTTCCAATTGCAGAATCCCCAAAATAAAAAGCTCCAATAGCAAAAGTCCTAATTTCAGAGTCCCTCTTTTGGTCCCAATTGCAAAATCCCCAACAAAAGAGCCCCAATTGCAAAAGCCCCCATCAAAATCCCCAAGTGCCTAAACCCAAATCACATTTAGCCCTGATTGCAAAAGCCCATTTATAAAAACCCTAAGTTTTGATAATCAAACCCCAAAATTTTCTAAAATCACAGTCAAATGCCTATTTTTTAACTATTTCCCTCATTTTCTTTGGACCAATAACTCGATAGAATTCAATGGAAATAAATAAAAAATTCCTCCTTCTACCCAAAAAGCAGAACCAGAAAGCAACCCAAGTACAGAAACCCAAACAAACCCCACATGCACAAACCTACGAAAACCCCACATGCATAGACAAACTCAAACCCACTTGCATACAAACAAACAAAACACAAAACTCAAATAGTAACGACAACGACAAATAACTCTATTTAAGAGGTATACCTCTTACGATTGTGAGAGAAGAAAGTTGTCAGTTTACTTTTGTGATGGCAACAGAGAATACAGTACCCACACTGAGAATTTGTTGCACAGAGGAAATTGACAGAGGATTAATTAGGGTTCGTTGAGAGAGATTCAAGTAATCGCAACTAACAGATAAATTTTATAGCAAATTTATGAGGGTTCGTTGAGAGCGGTTTAATTTTGAAGAGAAGGAGAAGAAGATACAAATGATGGAGAGAAAGAGAGAGAAGAGAAACAATTTACGCTGAAAGGAAAATTTAAAATTTTTTATCTTTTTTTTTTTCATTTAATGTACTTTTATTTATTTTTTATTATTTTTAATTAGCTAACATCAATGAAAAGACAGCGAATGAGGCCCATTTTCAATGAATTTATTGCATAGACGGAGCACCGGTTAAAATTTGGACCGGGTTACAACTTTTATTAACGTCAGGGTCTTTATTGAACCTAAAAAAAAAAAAAAATAAGAGTCAAAGTGCTTTTAGAGCTAAATATCAGAGACAAAATTATACCTTATCTCTATTTTTTTTTAGCTTATTGATAATAAATTTGGCCCTTAAATTTTATTAATATTAATATTTCAAAAATATCTTAAGTAGTTAAATTTAATAAAATAATAATAATAATTTATATATATTAAAATATTTTTAAAAATACAAATTAAATAAAAAATATGAGTAAAATCCATGCAAATTGTAAGCTAACAATATAAATAAGTCAAATTATTCAATAGTTATATGCATTCAAGTCCTAAAATACTTAAATTTGACTCGATGTTAGTTTAGTCAAACTTGAATTCGAATAATTTGAGTATTATAATATTTATTTTAGTGGCTCGTGAGTCTAGTCAATTATTGAGATTTGATATAATTTTAAATATATTTTATATTATATATATAATAATTTACTAATTCTATCTTGAATTTAAATTTATGCTAATTTTTTCGAGCATATTTTGATATAAATAAATAAATTTATTTACTTTTTAATGAAAATTATGTTTAATGAATAGAGTTACAAGTGGAGCTCAAGCTTGAAAATTAAAGTTTAATTGGCTTCAAGTTGAATTTCAAACTTCAAGTTTTAATCAAATCAAATTTAAACTCAACATTAATTCCACTTGGCTTAATTACACTCCAAGTACAAAGCTTGCTATTATTACCATTTAATTTTTATTATGTTAATTAAACTGTAAGAAGAAAATAATATAACAAAATTTAAACCATTTGTTTAAAAATAAACTCGAATTCAAACTTGCAACCTGCCAACCAACGAAAATATCAATCAATTTTTTTGAATGACTGGTTCTCAACGTCTCTTTTCATTTGTTTTTGCTCCAAACACTATCCAAAATTGAGATACGACAACACCCGAACATAGTTACATGAAATAGTAACTAACCGTAAAAATGAGTGAAACTACCTCAGTTCGACTTATAAATTCAGTTTTAATAGAATCAAATTAAACTTAAATAGCTCAAACTCAAATATTGAAACGAGTTAAATTTATATAATTTTAAATATGTTTTACAAAATATATAATAATATTAAATAATAATTTATTAATTCAAAATCTAATTTAAGTCAAATTTAAGTAAGTTACACTTCTAATAGTAAAATGAATAAAAATATAAAGCTATATCATAGAAAATATTTAGATCCACTTAAAATATGTTATTTTAAAATTTAAAAAATATTAAATAATTTTAAAGATTAAAAAACACTAAATGAATTTTTAAATATTTAGGCGATTAATTCAAAATCTTGTTTTGAAAGTTAAAAAGTTAAAAACAGGGAAAAATAAAGCTACCATCTCTTAAATATTAAAACTTTTGACTACCAAAAAAGATGACTTTGAATATAAAAGAGAAAAAAATCCATCCTCAATCTAATTAAATAAGACTCGGCTCTATGAATAATTTGTCCTAACATTTAGGATTTTGTACATGCTATTTATGTTTAAAAAATTCCAAGAGAGAAACAACTATAATTCAAACAAGAGATTACTTACTACCATTCCAGTTGGCAAAGCAAGCCATAATAGGGCAATAGCAACAAGATCCATGCGTGTGAGACCAAAAAAGAAGCACACATGATAAAAGCACAAGACGCAGAAAAATATATCAAAAATATTTGTCATTTATATACAATGTACAGAAACCTCATAGAATAACTGAGCTAGATTTTGAAGGTTTCCTGGACATGGTTAATAATGCTTGAAACAAGTTGTAAAGATTGGTCGATTAACTCGCCTCAGGTGGATGATATGAGAGCTCCTTTTCCTGAAAGTAAGAGAAAAGAAAAATGAAAAAATGTCAACATCAACTATGGACTTGAATAACAATCACTAATTATGCTTTTGTTGATACAAGTATTTGTTGAAACAGCTAAAGATAAGAACTTGTTAATGCATTGTTATTGCTGGCATTGTTGTCCAATATTTTGGGCTAAAAGTTAGAAGGATTTTTTTTTCAATAATCGACAATAGATTGTTGCAATTTTATTTTTGTCGGCAGAAGCTGATTTTTAAAGAAACTTATTTTATCGATTTGAAACTTACATTTATTTTTATCTATTTTTAACAATAGACTATAGTCAATATTTGAAACTTTTTTTATAGCTTTGAACTAGATTGATAAGATAGCTGAATTATTTTTACCTATTTTTAAAAATGCATCAGAATATCCTCAAAAACTTGAAAATTTTGTAGTTTTAGCCAATAATTATAATTGTGTGACAGCAATATCAAACATAGACGTAATCTTTATTGCAAGTGCATGAACACACATGGACACAGTGAGAGCGAAAGAAAGAGAGATACCTCCTGAGAAAGATGACCATGAGAAGGAAAGTTAAGCTGGCTACTTTCCATGTTTGAAAGTAACTGGATTACAGTTCTCAAATGAGGTACACTGCAAAAGTTGCACTTGATAAGAAAACAAACAAAAAATAGAAGGGGGTGCAAGGTTCCTAAAGTCGATCACAATGGTTGGATGCACTTGCATTTCATTTTTTTTTTTTTTTCCTTCTTTTCCTTTCCAAGGCAAAGATAACAAGAAGAAAATCTAGACAAGTAATGCATCACATCATTGCCAATGCCATTGATTAATAGTGTCCTGAGAGCAACTATGTTGTTATCATATACATAAGAACTAAGCCTCGGTTCCAAACTGATCATATTTGGTCACAAGTATTCTTTTCCTTCACTCATCTTTACTTATATATTCCACTTCATGGTGTCATACTTGCAGAATTCACATAATTTTCCAATAACTTTCTCTTTCCAGATACCTAAAATTTTACCGCCTTATTTACTAGATAGCAATTGTCAAGTAGCTGATTCTAAAAGCTTAATGGTTGAAAAAATATCATGCAGCCTTAACTAGGCATTAAGGATTTGTTGAGTTTCTTCAGTTGTGTGGAGAATTTCTTAAGCAGACTCAGAGCCACCACGTCTATAGACTAAACCTATATAATTTGCCACAGCAGAAAATCCTGTGTAATCATAGTTAATCAAATCTTTAACCATGGTTAAGTGTAAATTCTGCTAATGCGGTGTGCTCCTTGGTTTATTGACCTTTTTTTTTTTTTTTTTTGTGAAAGGGGATGCGTCTGAGTTACTTATTTCAAGAATCACCTGATCATCTTCTGGTTCCTTTCACCATCTCCAAAATAAATCATTAAGATATTTTTTAATAACAGTTTATGTATTTCCTATTCGATAAATCTACCATTGAACCTGTAGACTGACTATTGAAGAATTCCTCTGTTGTCTGGCCCATGCACATTTATGTTATTCATCTATTAATATGAGAGGGTGTGTGTGTAAACCTATTAAATTTACATAGATCCTCATGCAAAAAGTATTAAATACTGAAAGCAATATAATGCATGTTCAACCCTTATAATCTACAAATGCAGACTTCAGTAACTAATGGAATATGCAAGTACAACCTTTCCAATCCATTTTCCATATGTGCATCCAAGGATGAAATCACTCGAGGCATCTGCTCCAAGGCCTTCAATAAAGAATCAGAAAAAGTAATAAAAATGAAGCAAATGAGGAAAAAAAAAATTCTTCAAGTACATTTCCTACTCAAGTCAGTATTTGTGGAGTGGAACTACATACTTGCCCAGTGTTCTTCACTGTGGATGCTTTTGCTAGAAGGTTCTTTGGAAGCTTCATTAGTTGGGACTGCAGATGGCAAAAGTGATACAGGTTATGCTTAACGACTCAGAGTGATGCATATATCCAATTGTACTCTACCATTCCTTGGAAGTGTTGCTATGATATAAAGACTATCTTTTTTTTTTATTCATTCGGCCACTGGGCCAAAGCTCATTGGTATATATAGAGTATCTTTGCTGATTGTAGAAGAAGAAACATAACAGAAAGTTATGGTGCAGCAATCATAAACAGTAGAAGGAAGAAAGTAGGCCAAAAATTTCAAGCATTACAAAGTCAAACTAAAGAGGGTATGAAAAATAAGTCAATCCAACTCCCTTAACAATAAAGCTGCATTACCTCAAAACCCATGGGCTTTCTTCTTAAACAGTCTAGAAATAAAATCATTTTTTGCTCTATCCATTGTAGAAATCACAGTTTCCAAGACTTCATGACAGTTATGAAGAAACCCTGTGACCAAATTAAGCAAAACCAAGTTTCTTGAAAATCTATCGAAAAACAAGCCCACAATCAGCAAGGAGAAGGCCTCAATTGGTGTCAATGACAAGATAGATAATTGTAGGCATTCCTCCTCCTTACACCTCCTATCCTTGGAATCAGAAAAAGCTGTTATGGTCTCCTGGCATTATCAGGTAAACGATTTTGCTAGTTATACTAATTTCAGTAGAATGTTGATATGTAACATATTTTCAATAACTAAGCCTTGAATAAGAGAAACATGAAGCACTTTATCTTACATTAACTAAGATCCAAATAGAGTTAAGAGGATAGATATTTGAATTGGAAGAATGTGTTCCTACACAAGTATTCCGGCAGCGACAAACAGAAGTAAGGAGGGAAAAGAAGCTAATTCATAAACTTAGGGAGATCCAAACATCATGATCACTTAGTAAGCCATAATTTTCAGTTCCTTTCAATCATTCTACAAATTTCTTTCATTTCGTAATTGTTAGATCCTGATTGTATCTCTCCACAGTCAGCTTAGAATTAGCCTTTTTATTCACTGTCATTAATCAGATTCTCTTCTTGTAAGACACATTACAGCTGTTTAAATTCCAACTTGTGTAAGCATTCAATGTTTTCCATGTCTCTCTAAACAAGTCCAAAGGCTCTCAAGATACTTGTATAGTGCATATGCCTTCAAACAAAAAATAATAATAACAAGGAACAAATTGGACTATTTAGCAACAAAATTCATTTCTACACCATCTTCATTCTCATAAAATCCCAAAACCCCAAATAATGTGAAATTAACAAGTTATAAATAAGAAATTAAACAAACTCATTTCGCTAATTTTCAAACTTCAATATCAGTACTATTGAACTTTACAAATATCTCGTAGAATCCAAAACCCGTAACTTCTAAAACCACTAAAGAAATTGATACTATCCCATAACCATCTAATCTTGTTAGGGAAATTGATACAGAATTACAGTCGACATTAAGAATCTAATAATTTCATGGCATGAAAGTATGTAAATGTAGAGAGAGAGAGAGAGAGACAGAGACAGAGAGGCGTACCTGGGAAGAAGAGGTTTGTTGCATGAGGTTAAGGAGATTAGAGGTGGATTGTACGGCCTGAGAAATCTGCTCAGCGACAATTGCTTTAGCTGTATCTTCCCTGGTGCTGCGGCTTCTTGATGTCCCCTTTACACTCCCACTTCCACTGCCACCTGATGTTGCTGAGGTAGCCATAGAAACCATATAGGTAATTCGATTATCGAATCTCTTGATTGTTTTTAACTCACAAGAATCTGGGTCAATTTCATGTGACTTGAGACTGTCAAGTCTTGATCAAATTTACCCCCACAATATTTAGCTGGTGTTTGTGATTTTGGGTCCTTTAGCCCCGTTTTTCCATAAATAAAAAAAAATAAAAAAAATAAAAATAAAAATAAAAATAAAATTAACCCCACAAGATTCCTAAATATCGAACTGAAAATCACCTCCACACAACACCCTCCGAGAGCAAGCAACACAAACCAAGACTGTGTGGCTCAGTTACCTGTAATAAAGGGCTTAATGGTTAAAATCTAATGGGTAAAGCACTCTATTTAGCCCCAAATTAAATGAAATTAATAAAGTAATTTCTTTATTTTAAAAAACTATATATTTAATTCCTAAATTTTAATATTATAAAAAAAAATCCTTCAGTTCAGTTTTTTCAATTTTTTCATTAAAAAATAAATTATATTTTTAAAATGTCTGTCTCTGATTTCGAAATTTTTTTCTTCATTTTCTTTCTCATTTACCTCTATTTTGTTCACATTTTCCTCCATTCTTTTTCTTTTTCTTTATTTTCATTTATTTTCTTTTCACTATCCTTTAATTTTTTTTCTTTTTTTCTTCATTTTCTCAATTTTCTTCTTTTTCTTTCCCACTTTCCTTCACTTTCTTTAATTTTCCTTTATTTCCTTTTCATTTTTCCTCACAATGCCAATCAACAAGAATCCATCAACTCCCCCTCTATGATAAGGAAAATTGGGCCCTTCCAATGAGGTTTGTTTTGTTTTATTTGTTGCATATATAATATATAAGTCGGTATATTAAAAAACATTTTATTTCACATTGAAATATTACAAACTCTTATAAGAGTATATATTGACTATTAAACTTCATGATCAATAAGGACTATTGAGTGGATCATACAATGCATGTAGTATAAGTGAGTGCACATCTTATATCACATGCGCAAGCCGCTTTAAATAGTTTATCAAATGAATTATTTGATTTTTACTGTTTATAATATGTTATTGAAGATGCTGAAATTAAGAAATATGCTATACGAATTTTTTTGCATTTTCAAATGTTTGATGATAAGGATATCTCATCACAAATTCATGAGTTTTATTTGGTTGTTAATAAATTAACTATTGAAAATATTGTTTTGTCTCCTACCTTTATTGTTGGCTCTTTGATTGATAAGTTACTTGAGTCCTGATTAGATTATAAGAATAATATGAAACATAAGATGAAAAATTTTACTTTTGAGAAACTTATAATTCATATTAGAATTGAAGAGAAAAATAGAAAGTTGAACCAAGTTGCCAAAGCTAAGAAATTAATCTATAAAACCAACCTAATTTAAGATAAAAAGAAAAACTATGACAACTCTAGATATAACCATGGATATAAACGTCATAACAACTAGGGACAAGGTCAACACCGTAATTTCAACAAGGGCAATAGGTCAAACCAATATCAGTTTAAGAAAACTAAGAGAACTTATTTTGTTTGTGGAGTTTCAGGTCACTATGCAGGCCAATGTAGACACAAAAGGGAGAAAAGAACAACAATTTTCATAGGGCAAATTTAGTGGAAACTGAAGATGAGGATACAATAGTTGCAATGGTAACTGAGGTGAACATGATAGAAAATCACAAAGCTTGGGTGATAGATTAAAGTGTCACTAAGTACATATATACAAATCGCTCTGTTTTTTCCACCTACACTCCTTTTAGAAGGCGAGCATGTCTTTGTAGCAGATGACCGCTTTACTCCTATTTTAGAAAAAGGAACTGTGAATCTTAAATTGATTTCAGGAAAAATATTGTACCTTATCAATACACTTCATTTGCCAATAATTAGGCGTAATTTAGTGTCTGTTACTCTTTTTCTGAATATTAGTATTAAACTTATTATAAAGTATAATAAGGTAGTACTTACTAGGAATCATCTCTCGTGCTAAGTAAGAAAAAGATTTTGGAGATGATTTCTTTATATATTTATTAGATAATGATCATGTAACATATAATGAAGTAGTAACTTCTCTAAATGCACATTTCTGAAAGGAAGTTATTAATAGTAAAATAAAATTTATTATGAATAACTATACTTGTTAATTAGTTGATTTACCTCCTCGGACAAAATCAATAGGCTACAAATGAATTTTTAAAAGACATTTTAATGCTACATTTTTACAATTATACTTTTATTTTTTAATTTATTTTAATTTAAAAATTTATTGTAAATTTACTAAAAAGCTAAATTGTAAATAACAATAATATTTGCATATTAATTTAAATAGCAAAAGTAAAATTAATTTTAAAATTTATTATACTATATTACTTCCTCCTTCCTAAAAAAGATAATGTTTTCTTTTTTTTATCTGTCCCAAAATATAGTTCTGTTTTTTTTTTTTAAATATTAGTTTAATATGTAAATATCAAAATATTATCAATTAATTCACATCAATATTATCACATATTTTAATTATATTTTTATTTTTTGTATATTATAATTACAAATTTAGACTAAAAATAGGAGTACTTTAATTATTATAAATATTAAAAAAAATGGAAAATATACAATAAAAATACTTTAGGCGGAGATATTTTAGAAAAAAGTGATAATTAATGTAATAAATAAAAAATAACTAATCTATGTATAAAATGAAATACAAATATTTTTTTTTGGATCGGAAGGAATATCAATTTAATATTTTAAAATTTGATAAAAATCAATTGATTTTTTAAACTTTATAAATTTGATAAATTCCAATGACTTAATTAATTAAATGTGCAAAATTAAAAATTTTATTAATTTCAATTGAAATTTAAAGATAAATCTCATAATATGATATAATAAGAATCAATTTCATCTTTTGATCTTTTAATTAATAAATATTTTTTATAATTATAACTTAATCTAAAATTGTAACTAAACTTTCGAAATAATATAAAATTGAAAACAAAAAGGCATAATTATAAAAATATGTAAAATTTAAAGTAAATTTTGTATTAAGCCTAATAAAATTGCAAACATTTTAGCAATTAACTACTATAAATTTTTTTACCCTTTAATAGCTAATACCAAATTTGAATTACACTTTAATTATTGAAATTTTATAACTAATTATATTTTAATTCTTAGGTCATCAAATTTCAAAATATTTTAATTTTCATAATTTAATTCAATGTGGTAACACTTTATTTGTTCTAAATCATTTGGGCCAAAAAAAAAATAGAAAATGACTTATTATAAAATAATATATAGAGAGAGAGAGAGAGGATAAATTGCTATTTCATTTTTAAGATTTCTTAAATATACGAGTTAGAAATTTTAGTTTCAAAAATTAGCAAGTGATGCTTGATATTATTGTATATATATATATATTTTTTTTTTGTCGTAATTTGAGCATTTTTCTATTAATCATCAGATAAAAAAAAAACTTCAAAGGTAATATAATTAACTTTTTTATTTCTAAAATACTCCTCATTTAATTTTTTTTTTTCTCTTCTCATCCCTTCCTTTGTTATAAACCCAACATTAGAAATAAAAATCTATATCCCTTCAATTTCCTCCCAATCCTCATTTTTCTCACCCAAATTCAATATCTTAGACAAATTAAAAAAGAACAAAGAAAGAGAATATATAATTATAAAAAATTGATAATCAATATGAAACTTCTATTTGAGAGGTTGTGTAAAAGGTATAGCATGCACAAAATATCACCATTTTACTTGCAGGAGTTCATTCAACTGTCGAAGAAGATGTCTGCCAAAGCTCGGAGGAGCAACAACATATATATATATATATATATTAGACAGCTACGATGCATGGACACAGACGCATATACACTGAAATCCCAATTCTTAAAAATAATTAGCACGTTGCCCATCATGTCGTGTCAAAGAAGTGCTTTAACACAAATATATCTACAACTAATGTGACAGTGTTTCGTAGCTAAACAATCTAGATTCATATATTTTAGAATGATAACTCATCGAAACCAAAAGTTGAAAGCTTTTTCTTGGTTAAAAATTATGAAACAGAAGCAACATACTTTAAAAGACATTTTTTTTAGGACACACCAGGAAAAAAAATCATGGAAAGAGAAAGTGCTAGAAACGGTAACTATGCTAAAGATTGTTAGATTCATGTCAATATCGAACATAGAATTATACCATTGCGCATACTGGACTTGGAAACTTGCCCATTTCATATAAAAATTTGTAACAGGTATAATGGCTTCAACAATTCAACTGAAAAAATGAGTCAGACAAGTAGGCTTTAGGAAGAATTTCTCAAAGATGGGGTAGAAGCGTCCTCTAAAACATCAGACCAGTGAAATATCAATGCTGGAAGTAATGAGAGAGCTCTAGCAGTTGTATATTATCAAATTTAACTGCATTTCCACTAATCAACAACTAATTGCTGATCAAATAATCTCAAACTCACAAGATATATAGGAGTCATTGATAAGAGAAAATTTCATCCTCAAAAGTTCGGATTGTATTGTTTTAAGATAATAACAGCATTTTGAACATCCAATCTCACCAAAAATAAATTCTGAATAATACCAGTCTAAAAAGAAATAGCAAGTTATCATCGGATATAAATATTAAGATAGGGGAAAAAATGTTAGAAAGCAGTAAAATACATTAAAATGCAACAAGACATCATACATGCATACCAAAAACAATCTACTGCTAAAATGTATAAATTTCAAATGTAAATCAATCATTTTTCCACTTCACTTGACGAATTTCATTGCTCGAGTGTTGAGAAGCAAGAATTAAGAATGGATAATTCGAGGTCAATGATTTGTTATGAAACTTGCAGGGTCTATTTACATAGATTACATAAAAAATTAAAAGTTGGCAGGTTATCAATTTCACCAAGTTAATTGGATGGGTTTTAGAGCATCCATATGCATTGAAGTTAGAAAACCATTATAAAACGTCTATGAGAAAAGAAGACTGATGGTGACAAGATGCAAGCACACATTCAAAGACTACAAGTTAAACCCTAAAAAATGAAAATGTTGAACTAACCCGTGTCAGTTAAGGACTACATGAATGAAGAAATGCCAGGAAAGCAAACAATTCAGTTGTTGAAAGTGCAAAATATCATACTAACCCAGCCTTCTAAATCTAGATGTAGCAATGTGACTAAACTGATATCTACAATATTTACAACTATTCAAAGAGACAAAAAAGAAGCCACCTTCTACAGTAATTGTTCTTCATGTTATTTCTATTATGAAGCTAAAAATGGATCAGATTATAAGTAATATTAATCCTAAAATTGATAGGACATCGATTTAGTAACATGTGTGCCAAATAGACAACCAAAGATAAAATTAATTACTTTGATTTACTCAGGTGTTTGGCAGGTCAATTTACAGAGTACATGTTAAAATTTGATATCTCAATCAATTACCTCCTTAGTGTTTGATATCTCCTCAGTTCAAAGGCTTCCGAAAAAAAAAGCAATTATACTTGCACAGATTCCGTTATTTTTCTCAAACAACTTTTTTTTTTTTTAAATTGAATAAGAAAACTTACATATAATATCCCAATACTTTCTAACCAAGCCTGTACTACTTCAATCAAGCTTGCAAATTGCCATACTACCTTTTCTAAATATTACTAGTGTCAAGTTCATGGCACGATTTTACCTAAACTGAAAGCTCAGTACCATACAGATCCTAATTAAACAAGCAAGAAAGAAATACATTGCAAACATTTCCAACCTTGTTAAGAAGCAGCAGCTTTGATAGCCTTTTGCAACTCGCTTTCCAAGTCAATTACCCGATTTGCAGGCTTCTTCATTTCTGTTTGCCCATTCCCTTCATCATTTTTCTTGCTCTTCCACTGCCCATATTCTCTCAATCTATCACTGGAAGCTGGCGCCAGATTCTTCACAACACTAGCATTCACTCCATGCAATTTTTTCGCCGAGACTCCTAATCTCATGTCCTCTAAACAATGCTTCAGATCCTTATTTTCCTTTTCTATTATTTCCAAATCCCTTCTCATCCAAGAAAACATTCCCTTCAACAACTCCAAATCACCTGCATTATTCTCATTTCCTTTTTCTTTTATTTCCTTTACCTTCTCAACCCTCTCTATCTCAATCTTATTTACTGTCAAATAAGGCATCTTTATTCCCAAATCGCCTGGCAAATTGACACCCCAGCTCAAATTCACCTTTACCCTTTTGCTTAATGGCAACACTGTCCTTGCCTTGAGAGCAACTCCGCTCATAAACCCACCTTTCTTTAAATCTTTCCACACCAGTTGTCTGTCTGGCAAAAACCCAATTGCACTATTATGACCATCATAAATCCCATCAATATCGTTAGGATTAACGTTTGCAAAACCTTCTTTCTCTTTGCCATTACATGGCTCCAATTTCACTTCCTGCCAACCCAATGGCCCATCTGGGGCATACCCATTCATAAACTCAAAATTCGAAGACGAGCTGCAACCCGAATTGGAACCACATACCAAGTGGGTCCCAGAATCAGGATTTGGGTTAGGGTTTGAAGAGGGAGCAGTTCTTTTGTGGAGAGAGAAATGGCCAAATTGGGGCTTAAAATGAAGATAGAAAGTAGGGATAATGGCATTGGGGCTTATATTAGAAACAGAGAAATGAGCAGAGAAAACAAGAGGGGAATTTTGAGGAGAACCAAAGATGCCTAACCCTGACTTGAGAGATAGAGAGATAGGAGAAAAGGGCGTAGCAGTGGTAGTGGATGGAGGAGCGTATGTGAGTTTGAGAGAAGGACCTGAAGGAAAATTGGTGGAGACAGAGAAGGAAAGGTCTGAAAAAGTGTTGGCAGCGGTGGTGAAGATAGAAGTGAAAGGTTGATTGAATATTGAAACGGGTATTTTGGCTTTAAGAAGAGGATTATCCTCACCTTGGAGATTGAGGGAGAGCTTCATTTCTTCCTTAGTAATGGGTAGCTGCAGTAAAGGGAATTTCCGATTAGTGGGTTCGACTCAATTTTTAGAATGATGAAATGATTGGGATTAATGTTGCCCCCGACCAAAGAGAGGAGCTCCCGATCTGTTTGGTTATACAGGTAAATCCCATAATTATAGATAAATGCATGTTGGCATTTCTCAATTAAATTTTATAACATTAATGTACTGAGGTTAATTTTCGTCAATTTATTTAATGGAGAGCTGAACAAGATGCCATCTATGTTGGGGCAAACGAATCACTCGATAATCGAATATATAAAAGTTTGTTTATATTTAATTTATTTTATAAATAAATTAAACTTAAGTTTTATTTTAAAATTTTATAAATAAACGAGTTAAATTTAAACAAAATTAAATTACTTATATTGAAACCTTTAGTGAGTAAGAAAGCCTAATCAGAGGTGAATTTGCATTGATCAAGGTCTCATCCCTAATCAGCGTCTGAATAACCTACTATACGCATGTTTGATCCTTAATAACATAAGTGATAATCTATAATGAATTTGAGACACCTTCAAATTTTTTTTCACAACTTTTCAATATTCTCTTTCAGGATTTGGTTGATACAGACTAACTAGTCTAACAAAAAAGCTTATGTCTAGATGAGTGCACATCATAGCATGCATAAAACTTTCTATAATACTAGAATATGGAACAATGAATATTTTCTTTTATTGTTGTGGATTAGCAGGACACATTAATACTTAAAGCTTATTTTTTGACACAACAGTATCTATAGGCTTGCAATTACTCATATTGAAATGTTCTAAAATTTATAGTTCTCTTGTGACTTAGCCAAAAAAATTTTTGATCGAACTTTTTTAACTGTAACTCCCAATATGTAGTTAGCCTCACCTTTATCTTTCATATCGAAAGTTGTTAATAACCATCATTTGATAGTCATAAGATACTACTTATCATTTCCAGTTATCAAAATATCACCAACATAAAGAGATAAAATTGCAAATTTATCATCAGACCTTTTAATATAGACACAATGGTCTTCATCAATCATTTTAAAATCATATGTCAAAATAACTTTGTGGAACTTAGGGTACCACTATCTGGATGACTGTTTTAGGCCATATATTGATTTTTGAAGCTTGTAAGTTTTGCACTCTTGGCCATTAACTACAAAACCTACAAGTTGTTCATGTAGATTACTTCTTCTAGCTCTCCACTAAGAAAAGTTATTTTAACATCCATTTGATGCAATTTTAAGTCTAAATGTGCTACAATAGCTAGAATTAAGCCAGTAGAGGTAAACCTAATAATAGGTGAACAAATTTCATAATAGTTTTTGTGATCCCTATATAGCAATAATCCTAAAGGAAGTGAATAAGATTATAAAAATTCTAATACAATTCTCACCCTAAATGCAATATACTAACAAATGTATGCAAATATATTCAAAGTAAAGCAAAGAATAGAGAATTCTTAGCCAATTATTTTTATAGTGGTTCGAAGTATAACTCTTCTCCTACGTTCACTTCTCTCAAGCCTATGACTTGAGATTCCACTAGTTAACAGGGATTGTGCCCAAATCTTACAATAGTTTGTTCAGGATTTTGCCCAACTATGGGATACCACCACAATATGAAACACACTTTTGATATTTAGAGACAAATGTCTCTAACACTCAAACTAAGCTATCTAAAGAACACAAGATGAAGTACAATAGCTTTTTACACTTCTCAAACACAAATCAAAATAGATTAAAGTATAAGTATTCAAGTTTACAAGAGAGAATGAAGTATGAGAGCTTGTTCAATAGAATAGTTGTAATACCTGTTAAATTTTTTTATTTGATGGTTTGTTGTGACCAGATTAGTATTTTGAGAATCTTAAAATGTGCATCTGGGTAAGATTTTGTGAGTCAGTATTATGATTTCACTGGAATATTTAGATAAGTGTGAAATATAAAAGTTTTAAATTTATATTCTCTTATCTTTAAGTTTGTATGGTAGTTTTGCAAATTTTGTGTATGTGAAAGTTATGCTTTCTCGACAAAGCATGTGCAGTTCGTTAATTCTTGCAGTTAGCATGAGTATGTTATCGTTTATTGTGAGAATGTTAGAGGCTGAGCGAGTCAAGTGTAAGTATGAAAGAAATGTTTCTTTATGTGTTATATAGATAGTTTTAGAATTGAGGAGTTTGGATATCAGTAGCTCATTTGCGAGCTGGTTTAGAGTGAGTTGACGAGAAAGGTTTTCCAACTCGGCAAAACAGGTAGGGCGAGTTGGCTCCTCGTTTGCGAGGCGGATAGAGATTATGTGAGCTAGATTAGTGAGATTTGCCGAGGTGGCAATTGGCGAGGTGGGATTGCCGAAGTGGCAATTGGCGAAGTGGAGAATTGGCAAAGTGGGATTGCTGAGGTGGCAATTAGCGAAGTGGAGAATCAACGAAGTGGGATTGCCGAGGTGAAAATTGGTGAAGTGAAGAATTGGCGAAGTGGGATTGTCGAGGCGGCAATTGATGAAGTAGAGAATCAGTGAAGTGGGATTGCCGAGGTGGAAAATCTGCGAAGTGGGATTGCCAAGGTAGCATTTGGGGAAGTGGAAAGTAGGGAGGCGGGGAATTAGTGAGGTAGTGGCTTATTTAATGGAGAAGCAATAGCCATCCCTTTCATGATAAATTCTTCTCTTTCCTTATTTCTTCTTCATTTCTTCTCCCATCTCTCTCCGATCTATTCCATTTATTTTCTAGTGCGTTAATACTCAGGATTAAAGCATTAAATTATTATATTCTCTCATTTAAAAAGGGCTTCAGTCATCATATCAAAGTCAAGATTCTCTAAGGACTCATTTTGGGAAAATAAGATAATTTTCTCCAAACTTCATTTTCTTTTAGAATAAGATTTTGGTAGTTAGAATAATTATTTATGAGCTATATAGAACCGGTTAAGAGCATTTAAGGCTATTAATTATGGTTGATCTAGAAGATATGAGAAATTTATGAGTTTGATGAATAGTGATGTGAATAGTGACTACGTTCATAATTTCAAATTTTCTTTAAAAGGTAAATTAAATTGATGTTAGGGATCAATAATAGAGACTATAATATGGTTAAAAATTTTAAGGAACCATATTATGTATTATTAATTGAGGAAACCCTAATTTATAAAATTTGGGGATTTGTTTAGGTTTGGACAGTTCGAGAATTTGATGAGACTAGTTAATTAATCAATTGTTGATCGGTATAGTGGAGAGATTTGCTGAGAGGAAAGTTATGAATTACATAAATGTATATTTCCCTTCACAAGATGAATTGTCAAATATTTATATATATATATATTTGTTCCCTGTGATATATCATTATTATTTTGATGACCTACTTATGAAATCCTTTAATATATGATAATCACTTGGTTATTTCCTTGGACCATGATCATGAATGAGCCTTTGATATAAATGCTAAATGTTCTCTTGACCAAGTTCAGATTTGTTGATATTTCATTATTTATTATATATATATATATATATGATCCCTTGAGATACATATGAATAGAACGTTTTTCCCAATGAGAGTAAATTCATT
>CANXYC010445174.1:0-10539 GCA_948193065.1 Aleurites moluccanus
CTAGTCGTCAGGAAAATATCCTTATGAGAGTCGTGTATTTATGGGACCCCTACTAGGGAGGGACATTATATGCCTTAGTGCAGTGCACTTTTTAATTGTGCTGAATATTAATGTTCAAAAAGTAACCCAAATCTTGTGATATCATATGTGTGCAACCTTTTATTATTATAAATAGTTATTATAATATTATTCTTATAGTTAATTGCTTTATTATTCATTTGTTATACTTTATTAAATTCTTTGGATTATATTTTGGCATTAACATTGTTAATGAGCATTTATTGCATCTTTATGCATTTGGATTCACTGAGTATTTTTTATACTCATTCTCCTAGTGTTTTAAATTTTCCAGGTCTTCGGTGAGACACGTTTTCCATTGGCATACTCTTCTTCTGCCTTGGGAATTGGTACTGAGCATGTAAAAAAAAATCAAACTTCTAAATACTATGTAAATAATGTATAGAAAAGTAATTCCATGGTACTGTAACTAAGAAGTGACATGTAGATATAAGTATAAGTTTGCATATATATATATAGTTTTGCTTGTTGATGATATTTTGGATGTGTATGTTATACTATATATATATATGGAAGTATTTGAATGTATTGATATTGAGATGTTGTTGGAGATCCAGAGGGATCATTGGTTTAAGATTGGTTATGGATGATAATAGAAGTGTTGTGTGCTTGTTTTATTTTTGGGCGTAGTCTTATTATAGAGGAAATGCTGTCAAATTTTCTTCAGCAGTTTTAAGTTAATGAAGTTGTTTATATTTGTTGCATGCCATATATATACTTATTTTGGGTTCTTCGTGGTACTGGTCGCCTATGCAACACCCGTACCCTAGAACCGTTGCAACCCCCAGGTTGAGTCGTGACAACAACTCAGGAAAAATATGGTTGATTTCTTTAGGAAATGGCTCGTATGAACAAATCTACCATTGCAATAATCATAAGAGCTTCAAGCTCAATCAAAAAATATCCGGAGAAAGCTAAGTTAGGTTTTACAAAGATAAAGTGTTTAATAGTCTGTTACAACTACATCTTATATCTATCTGCTAATACATATATACATCTGTAACCTACCTTATTCTTATTCTTAGTCAGCATCACTTAGAGCAAGGTAGTTTAGTTTTAGTCAGCATCACTTAGTGCAAAGTAATTTAGTAATTACACGGTTAATAAGTTAACATACATGCATATATGCTTACATCTAACACTATTACCCCCCAAAACATAGAGACTGATCAAAGGAGATCAATCCCATCTTGGACAACAACTGTGAATGAGACTTGTAAGGAAGCTGCTTCGTAAGAAAGTTTGCAAGTTGCATTTTAGAACTGATGTTGAAAGTGTGATGAAGCCCTACTTAAACTTGTTCCTCACAATTTAACAATCAGTGGTGTTTGATTCTTTCATAAAAAACTAGATTAGCATCAATGTGGATGGCAGCCTGATTGTCACAATAAAAGGATATGGCAATGAGATAAGAATATGGAAGTCTTGCAAAAGATAAGAAATAAACTGAAGTTCACTGACTATCGTAGTCGTGCTCATGTATTCTACTTCAAGAGAGGATCTAGAGATAGTTTGTTGCTTGTTTGTCTTTCACAAGATGAGAGATTGTCCCATAAAGATGCAATATCCACTTAGGACTTATCCAAATGAAGCACAACCCTTTAGATATTTAAGAACATGAAGAGCCTACTCCCAATTAATTTTGGAATTTAGCCTAAATTAAGTTGAGTCGAAGAGAAGACTCCCAATGAGAAAGTCTTGGAGCATTCAGGAACTGCTTAACTGTTAGTGGCATATGCAATATCTAACATGTTCAAATTAAGATAAAGCAATATGCCCACTAGTCTTTTGTATTGGTTTCGATCTTCTAACATAGAAGTATTATCATCTGTGAGTTTCAAACCAACTGATAAAGGAATGATAGCAGGCTTGGCTACAGTGAGACATGTGTCTTTAAAAATATCCAAAATATATTTTTTTTAATTAAAATAGAGACCGTCAATAGACCAGAGGCAGATCTACCACATGATAAGGGGAGGCACGTGCCTCCTCTTAATTTTAAAATTTTTTTAATGTAAATTTATTATTTAATGCTTATAATTAATAAAATTAATAAAATGATCATTTTATTTTAAAAAATTAATTTTTTAGTTCTTAATAAAGTGTTATTTAGTCATATAGTTATTTTTGTTAACCCTTTAATTTTTAAAATTTTTTAAGATAAATTACTATTTAATCCTTAAAATTTACTAAAATTAATAAAATAATCTTTTTATTTTGAAAAATTAATTTTTTAATCCTTAATTCAAAGCATTTCTTCTTAAAAATTTTGCGTCATTCTCTAAATGTGAGAGGCATTTTCTCTTTCCAAAAATCTTGTGTTTGTCTCTAAATAGACCTAGCTATTTCCAAGCCAATAAAATATTTGGCATAACCTAAATCGTTTACTGAGCATCTAAATATGCCTTAACAGATAAAATCTCAGTTTCATTAGTTATTATCCCTAAAACATCATCAACATATATTATAAGGGTAGTAAAAGATGCAATAGAGGTCTTGGTAAACAACTCTTTTTTTTTTTTTTCATTTAGTATTTTTTTTCCAAAAAAAAAAAAATTTCAACTCTATTCGGTTTTGAATAATAAGCTACTCAGGTTACTCAGTAACTCTCTTAAAGATATAGAATTTAAGAGTTTTAAATCTAACTTAATGTATGGCCTGAAATTACATTACATAGTTCTATTTGCATGAAATTTGACATGGACACAAGTACAGTAAAAATTCCTCTAAAATTATTTTAATTTAATTTTAATAATACTAAAATTAATTTTAAAAAATTAAGTGAAATAAATTAATTTTAATTAGAATTCAATTAAATTAGAGCTCAAAAATGCTAGCTGAATATATATGGGAATTTTACAAGTCATCAAAGAGGTAACCGGATGAGGATTTTCGTGCTTTTTAAGGAGAAAATGATAAAGACACTGTGTAAATTCAAAGACTAATGCCACAGTTCTACGAGAAAAGGACAGGTTCTGTCTTGGAATTGATGACATTGACATTAGGGATCCGTCCAAATTTTTATTTTTAGGATAATAATAATTATTATTTTTAAAATACTTTTTTTCTTTTCTTTTCTTTTCTTGTCTTTTCTTGAGGAAAATAAATATAAATACGAGTAATAGGACAATAATATGTTCTTAATTTTAACATTATAAATATAATTTAATGATAATACATTGCCGGGCTGGTCGATTGATTTAAATTTGAATTTTTTATTTTCAGTATGTTAATATAAAAAAAAATAAACAATGAAGAGTATTGTTTATTTTAAAGAAAAATATTTTTATTGTCTTTGATGATTTGGGTGTTCAAGATTAAATACCTTTTCAATTAAAAGGAAAATTAAATTATTTTAGAAAATACATTTTTTCCTTTCAAAAAGAAAATTATTTTTTAAAATTTTATAAAAAAATATATAAATATAAATATATTAATTTGCTAATTAATAATTAGTAGTTACCATTATCATCACCACCTGCTATCTTCAATCATTAACCACCTTTATAATTTATTATTTTTATGTATTTTTTATAAAAACAAATTAATAAAAAATATTTAAGTTTTTTGAAAAGTATTACAACTAATTTTTGAAAAATTGTTAAATAAATTATTTTATCAACAAAGAAACAAATTAAAAACATATCACTATCATCTATATTTTTTTATTTTTTCATAGCAAATTATTTTATTATTATTAATAATATTAGTGAATTGAAGAGGGAGACTAATAATGAGTCTGGCTCATAGCTACATATCACTATCAATTTAAGAATAATATGGTATTTTTTATCCTTTATATTAAGAATCATATCTTTAATGGACAATTAAAAAAAGACTTTTATATGTAATAAATATAAATAATAATTAATTTATTTTGATTATAATAATATTATTTTTTTTCAACTGTTAGCCGGGTAATTGTATAATTAATTATAATATAATAATAAGTGCATATAAAATTTAAAGAATAAATTTATATTAGATTTTCACCCTTTTTCAATATTTAAAATAAAATAAAATAAATTGTGTAATTAAATTAAATATATACATTCTAAATCATGAAATTCAATTCATTGGTGATGTAAAATAAAAATTATATAATTCAATGATAGTCATTGTCTAAATGATTGAAAAAGTTTGTGTTCATGTAGATCCATAACTATGCTTTTCTTCCACACTTGACTAATTTCTTTCTCTTCCTAGACACCCTTATTATAAAATTGCAGTTCAAGATGAGAATCTCATTACCACTATTATTTATATTTCCACGTAATTAAAACAATTAATGTAAAAGCAAATCCTAATCAATGGGTCAATTTAACTAATAATCATGAATTTAATTATAACATTATTAAAGTTGAGTATTGCTAATACAAATTATTTTGATTTTTGATAGTTATATTGACCTTTCTTTTTTCCTTTGAGAATGGATACTTATAATGAAACTTGATGATAAGTTTTGGTCATTGGAAATGATTATATAATGTTAAACAATCACTTCCTTTTATTTTTTTTTAAATTTAAGCAGTGAAAATGATTACTCAAATATTTAATGAGAATAATTATTTAACATTATATTCACGCTTTTTAATATAAAGAAAAAAATTTAAAGCTGATCAATCAGCTTTTGATTTAATAATATTAAATTTTAAATTAAAAAATTTCGAATTTAAATTATAATGAGAGTTAAATTTATCGAAATTAATAAAAATAAAAATTTAAAGGGAAGGAAAATATTAAAATTTATACCTCTAATTTTCTATCATGCAAGGTGAATATTTAATAAATATTTTTCAGAAAACCCATGTTTATCAAAACTTGTTCAATAAAAATTGTGCTAAATGGAGCCTTAATAATACAAAAACTTAGTTAATTATGACCTTATAGTGTGGAACCACAAAGAATTATTAATTATGTACATGAAACTTTAATTACCACAAGCTGATGATCCTTAGCACATGCATGTCCTCCCATTTTTCCATTAAAAATTCATTATTTATTTTCCAATTATTAGTATATTTATTTATTTAATCTTATTAATTAGAGTTTTAGTATTAAAATTAACATCTAAAAATAATTTATGAACAAACAAACTAAGTAATAAAAAAAAATTATACTTATTAATAAAGATTAATAACAAAAATTTTGATTTAATAAATGCATAAACTGATATGAAAATACTGTCAGAATTTATAAAATAAAATAAAAAGTAATATTTTAATTAATTTTTGTTTTTTATTATATAATTGGATAAAATTAAGATTATTATTCTTTGAGAATTTATATTTAATTTTAATATAATTTATATTTTTTATTCATATAAAAAATAAATTATAATAATTATAATAATTAAGTAATTATTTTTTAATTTTTGTCTTCATCCCGAGACATGGCACAGAATAATTGGCAGGAGCACAAACATTTTCGTGGTTAGAGCAGCAGCGGTTCCTTTCCTTTTATCATTCATCAGCTTCATTTACGCATACATTAAACACTGACACTAATCTTCCTTACAGTAAGTGTCAGAGCAGCAAATGAGTTAAAGAAGACTATAAAAAAGCTTAACCAGACCATTAATGGCGGGTCCTGCCAGCTCAAAATAGCTTAACTCTCTTCTTCTCCTCTTCTATTCGCTTCACGGTTTAACAAAAGCATCTAACAAAGCAAAGCAAATGCAATAGCAATTTGTTAGCAATAGCAATTTGTTTCAAGGAAGCAAAAAAACGAAAAGAAAAGAAAAGAAAATCCTGTTTTGATAAAACAGGAAAAAGATTTATAAAATACTGTTTACTGAAACAAGATTTCAAGAAACTTTAAAAAGACTGAATATTATGAGAGGCAGCAGAGAGATTCTTGTTCTGGCAGTTCTGTTTCTTGCTACGATAACTATGAATTTGTTTGCAGCCAATGTGACTTACGATCACAGAGCTTTGCTCATCGATGGCAAGCGCCGGATTTTGATCTCCGGTTCCATTCATTATCCTCGCAGCACTCCTGAGGTAGTTTGATTTATTTTCTTTTCTTTTTTGAAAATAATTTATATATATGTATAGATATGAATGTATTTGCTATTGTAGATGTGGCCAGGCCTTCTACAGAAATCTAAATATGGAGGTCTTGATGTTATAGAGACTTACGTTTTCTGGAATGTACACGAACCAGTTCGAAACCAGGTTTTCTATTGCCCTTTTTTTTTCTTTTTTGGGTTAATATTAGCTTTGTTTGGTTTCTGAGAAAATGCGAGAGAAAAATGTTATTAATTATGTATTGATTAATGGAAAAAACTAAATTCTTGGTTCAGTTGGATTGAGCTTTTGTGTTTTTATTTTGTAAAATATAAGAAAAAAATTGGGAAGTACCATTTGTTTTAGGAAAGAAACAGAGGGTCCTCTGTTTCTTGATTACATTGTTAATTAAAGAATCATTGATTAAACCTTTTTTTAATTAATATTATGTGCAGTTTAATTTTGAAGGAAGATACGACCTGGTGAAATTTGTGAAATTAGTGGCAGAAGCTGGACTCTATGTTCATCTTCGGATTGGTCCATATGTCTGTGCAGAATGGAACTATGGGTACAGAGATTTTTATGCTATTTAATTTAATAATTAACTGAATAATCATTGCTTAATTATTATTATTTTTTTTTTAATTTTGATATCTTATTGAAATTGATATTTAATTTAGCTTTTTTTTGTTGGGGGGTGGTGAGCAGTGGCTTTCCTGTTTGGCTGCATTTTATACCTGGAATCATATTTCGAACTGATAATGAACCATTCAAGGTTTTTACCAATACTCAGTTGATTCTTGTCATTGGTTAATGGGTTTTTTAGTTGTTCATTTATTTATTCATATAATTGGCTAATCGTTTTATTTTTTAAAATTGTTCATTACTCGTTAATTTTGGGAATCTTCTCTCTGTTTCAGACTGAAATGCAGAGATTTACAGCTAAGATTGTAGATATGATGAAACAGGAGAATCTATATGCATCTCAAGGAGGACCCATCATTTTATCACAGGTTGATTTTTGCAGCCTTGTTTAGTAATAATAAACATCATACATTTTTGCAGCATTAACTTATAGAATTGGTTTAACTGTACAAGATTTTATCAAATTTCTAAAAAAAATAATTTATAATAAAAAAATTTATATTCAAATTTTCAATGAATCAAATTTCATTGAAATTCAATCAAGCAGTGTAAAAAAAATTAATTTTATATTTAATATAATATGAATATATCTCGTAGATTAAAAAAATACAAACATCATAAATTTTTACGAAAATTCAGTTAGAATATCATGTTTTAACGTTTGGAGTAGAAAAAAATATTTATTTTAATCCATAAATTCAATATAGCTAAGTAAACTTTGTCATTTATATATATTCATTTATTTTTGGGTATCTCTTATTTTGCTAATGAATCCCTTAATGATAACTGTTTGACTTTTTGGTCATTGAGGAGTATTATGCTATAGCAGCAAATAGCTTTTCCAAATTAATTTGTTCTTTTAATTCTTTAAATTTCAGATTGAAAATGAATATGGGAATATTGATTCAGCATTTGGTCCTGCCGCTAAGACCTATATCCATTGGGCAGCAGGCATGGCTGTTTCTTTGGATACTGGTGTGCCCTGGGTCATGTGCCAGCAAGGAGATGCTCCTGATCCTATTGTGAGTTATCTTTGATTCTCAGAACTCCATATTTTCTTCTGTTTTTCCCCATCTTACTCTATATCAGTTCCTTCTGCTAATCAAAGCATTAGCTCCCTCCTCTAAATGGTATTTTCTGTTTGATTTCTTGGATAAATTTTCAGATAAATACCTGCAATGGATTCTATTGTGACCAATTCACACCAAATTCTAAGAGCAAACCCAAAATATGGACTGAGAATTGGAGTGGATGGTCAGTACTCAAACTTAAAGATATAACAACTATGATACTGTTGATTTTTGGCTTCACCTTTCAACTTTTTTATCTGAATGACAGTTTTTGCTAATGAGTCATGCGTTTCCTATTCATTTTCAATTTTAGGTTTCTATCCTTTGGTGATGCTGTTCCCTATAGACCTGTTGAAGATCTTGCATTTGCTGTGGCACGATTTTTCCAGCTAGGTGGAACTTTTCAAAACTATTATATGGTATGCAAAATGCAAATTCTTCTCTTTTATGAAGCATAATCTCAAACTGAAGTATTTCTACTAACATCTAAAAAAAAAAAAAAATTGCAGTACCATGGTGGGACTAACTTTGGCAGGAGCGGTGGGCCTTTGATTTCTACAAGTTATGATTATGATGCTCCTCTTGATGAATATGGTATGCCTTCTATCTACCTATTATCTTCAATAGGAATGGTGCTGAAGTTCCTAATGTAAGAAGTCTGGACGTATTTCATATGAATGGCAGGAGTTCTCAGACAACCTAAGTGGGGTCACCTGAAAGATGTGCATAAGGCCATAAAGCTTTGTGAAGATGCATTGATAGCCACTGATCCAACAACTACTTCTCTAGGTTCAAACTTGGAGGTACAGCTTATTTTTCTTGTGATTGTAACCAATTTCACCCCATAGACTTATGTTATTGTTTATCGATGTAAAGTTAATAGTGAGCTTTGAAGAACCTAAATAGGAAATGGATTCGAATATAAGGGTGTTGATATTGTATTATTATTTATGATTGTCAGGCTTTGTTATTTATAGTCTGTGTTGACTCAATTCTTCTTTCAGGCAACAGTCTATAAAACTGGATCAGGACTATGTGCTGCTTTTCTTGCCAATGTTGCCACAACTGACAAAACTGTAACTTTCAATGGAAATTCTTTTAATCTGCCTGCATGGTCTGTGAGCATCTTACCAGACTGCAAGAATGTAGTTCTCAATACTGCAAAGGTTTGTTGTCTTCAGTCAGCTTGTATTGCAAATCTATTTGCTTGTATGCACTAGTTCTGCTGCAGATATTCTAGGCTATTTCTTTGTTTCCTTTAGCCATTTATGCCTACTAGTATCATAATAATTAAAATTTTTTACTTTTTCATGACAGATTAACTCTATGACTGTGATTCCAAGCTTCACCCGTCAAGCTCTGGTGGGTGATATTGAGTCCTCCAAGGCACTTGGCTCTGACTGGAGTTGGATAAATGAACCTGTAGGTATCTCAAAGAAGGATGCCTTTGTGAAATCTGGACTATTGGAACAGATAAATACAACAGCTGATAAAAGTGATTACTTATGGTACTCGTTAAAGTATGCAACTCTATCATTTCAACTGTTGTTTCCTCAAGGCATAATTTTGCTGCTCTAATCTCTCATTCTATGTTAGTCCTATACTAAATAAATGTGTTCATATTTGAAAATCTTCTGTTTATTTTTGGTAGCACTAGTATCAAAGGCGATGAGCCCTTCCTTGATGATGGATCTCAAACTGTTCTTCATGTGGAATCTCTTGGCTATGTCCTTCATGCTTTTGTTAATGGGAAGCTTGCAGGGAGTGCAAAAGGCAATCCTAAGATTGCAGCAGATTTTCCCATCACAGTTGCACCTGGAAAGAACACTATCGATCTCCTAAGTGTGACTGTTGGACTTCAGGTTTGACCTTCTTGATTATCATATTTGGAAGCAATTATTAGAGAAGGGTAGTTATTACCTGCTTTATGTTCTGGTTATCAAGAGTATTACTTAATGAGTTATGTTTCTCTATTTCTTTTCTTGTGTTGTGTTTACGATATTTATAGAAAAGATACATAATAATGTCACACCCCAACTCCAGTGGTGCGACGGTTCTAGGGCAAGGGTAAGCTTAAGGCCACCATAAACCCGTAGAACTCACAGATCCCTATACTCATAAATACCAATAATATAGCATCATAAATTTCCATGTTCATACATATAATCAAGAGAAATCAATTGCATATTTCTATATTATTTCATATCTTTCTCTTGTTCCTTAATGATCTAAAGAAGGCATCTCTTATCAAAGAGGAACAAGAGTATCCAAAGGATAACATTCATACATCAACATTCTATCATTTCCAAAAGGCTAACTACGAAGCTCTAGAATGTACTCCAATACATATGATATCATACTATCATCAATAATTATGCAAAACATCTCAAAAGAATAATTACAATGAATCTTCTTCGAGGAAATAAATCAAGAAGCTTGATCTCCTCTGCTAACTCCCTCGCGAACTAAACTATCACCTGAAATCCACAGAAGAGGAGTGAGCCTTCAACTCAGTAAGATATGAACATATAGTAGAAAAGAGTACATATACATACTTATATCAATGCAAAATTTAGGAGAATCATTTCTTTCAAGATTATAATCAGAATCAGGACATAGTAAGTTTACAAGAAAATAAAAGTGCTCACAACCAAATAGCACTATCAAATATCATGGCAGAACTACAGAATGATCGATAGCCATGCTACCTCTCATAACAGAGCGCATCAGTAGCCTTG
>CANXYC010445286.1:0-10874 GCA_948193065.1 Aleurites moluccanus
CCACATTAAATTAACCATCAATTAGTTGTTCATTCATATCCAATTAAACATTTCTAACATCAATTTGACATTCCTAACACTAATTCAACATCTCACCCTTTACAACTTCAAATTCAACATTCAAATTGCAATTACTTTCAACTATAGATATACTAATGCAATTAAACTAATTACCCATTCAATTAAACCTAAAATAACACTAAATCATCAATAAAATCAAACAAATAAATTACTCACCCAAATTACCCAAGTTGGCAAAAATTTCAAGGTGATTTTTTCTCCAAATTCTTTACTCTAATCAACAATCTATGGATGGAAATGGATAGAGTTAGATGAGAGCTTGATTTTGCTATCAAATTTCATTCAATTTGGTGAAGAAATGAAGAAGTTATGAAGAAAAGAAATTGGAAAGGAAGAAATGGCAACAATGGAGAAGAAATGGTGAAGAAGAAGAAGGCTGCTGGAAATCGTGATTTACAGTCCCAAATAAGACAAAATTAAGTGCCAAATTATAACTTAATCCCTCTAGTTTCAATCTTTGCATTTTGGTCCTTAAATCTTCTGAAATTTATTCTGAATGTTCTGTTAAGATTTTGATACCAGTGTAAAAGGAAATATGCTTATTTTAATTTATTCTTAATTATAAAAATAGTTCTGGAGTTATTATGTAACTCCGACTGACCCATTTCCACAATTCACCTTAAATTACTCTTTATTTACCAAAATGTCATTCTTTACTTTTCAGTGCTCCTAAATGATTTTCACTTCTTATTTTTATCAAAATTACATATAAATTATGGTTATATTTTACCCCCAATCCAACTTTAGAAATTTTTTTGTTGACCGGACTGCTAATTTCTTGGCAGTGTCCCGAGACCGGCAGATTCTGAAAAAATTTCAAATTTACTTTCTAATTGTGTTTCTAAAATTATTTCCCATCAATTCAAGACTAATGGACCACATACGGGGAAAAAGTTCATGCATATATGTTATGGATTTCTAGAGTATTACAGTATTACATTTTACCTCCCTTTTAATAAAATTTGTCATAGAATTTAAAATAAATACGTACCTCAATGTTGGAATAGGAATGGATACTTGATCTTCATATCCTGTTCTCTTTCCCAGGTACACTCCTCCATTAGCTGATTCCTCTATAGCACTTTTACCATAGGAATCTCCTTATTGCGTAATTGCCTAACTTGTTGATCTATAAATTCCACTGGTACCTCCTCATATATCAAATCTTTATCTACTCCAATATCTTGCAATTCCAGTACATATAACGGATTAGGCATGTACTTTCATAACACAAAAATGTGGAATACCGGGTTTATATGACTTAGATTGGGTGGAAGAGCTACTCTGTATGCTACATTGCCAATCTTCTCAAGGATCTTAAAAGGCCCAATGTATCTTGGTGACAATTTACCCTTCTTCCCGAAGCACATAACACCTTTCATAGGTGAGATCTCAAGGAATACAAGATCACTAACTGTAAAATACACATCTTTTCGCTTTGGATCGGCATAACTCTTCTGTCGACTGAAGGCGGTCTTCATTCATTCTTTGATAATTGGCCCCTTTTCCATTTTCTCTTTAATCCACTTTGGGCCTTCCAAATGCTTCTCACTTGGTTCCATCCAACATACTGAAGACCAGCATTTCCTACCATACAATACTTTATAAGGAGCCATTCCAATCGTCGAATGGTAGCTGTTGTTATAGTAGCACTCAATCAATGGCAGATATTGATCCCAATTACCTTTGAAGTCTGGAACACATAACCATAGCATATCTTCTAATGTCTGAATGGTCCGCTCTAACTGACCATCTGTCCGAGGATGAAAAGTTGTACTGAATCGAAGTTGTGTACTCAATGTCTCTTGGAATTTCTGCCAAAATCTCGGTGTGAACTGTGTCCCTCTGTCAGATATTATCACCAAAGGCACTCCATGAAGCCAAACAATCTTATCAACATATGAGCAGACTTCGTCAATCGATCAACTATTACCCATATAGAATCATACCCTCATGAAGTCCTGGGTAAACCAACTATGAAATCCACAGTGACTTGTTCCCATTTTCACTCTGGTAACTCTATTTCCTGTAGCAACCCAGACAACTTCTGATGCTCAAACTTAACCTGCTGACAGTCTAAGCAAGTGGATACAAATTTAGCCACATCTCTTTTCATATTAGGCCACCAATAGAACTCCTTCAAATTATGGTACATCTTTGTGATTCCAAGATGTACACTATAATAAGAATAATAGGCCTCTTTCATTATCTGCTCCCGTAAGCCGTTAATATCGAGTACACATAATTGTTTACTACATCTCAATACCCCCTCCTCAACTATGAACATTGAAGCTTTGCCATTCTGAACATCTTCTTTTAACTTCTGAAGATAATGATCTCGATTCTGAGCTGCTTTAATATCATCAATTAGTAATGGCTTAACCCAAAATTGAGCTATCAGAGCCTATGTTCGATCCTAGGATCCCAACTCTAGCTCAATTCCCATATCAACTATTTCCTTCATTTCACGGATCAATGGCCTTCTTGTAATTGAAATATGGGCTAGACTACCCATAAAATTTTGGCTCAATGCATCTACTACCACATTTGCTTTACCCGGTACCTCACAATTTTAATCCTTAAGCAATTCAACCCATCTTCGTTGCCAGAGATTCAGATCCTTCTATTGAAGAATATACTGCAGACTCTTATGATCAATGTAGATCTCACATTTAGCACCATATAACTAATGTCTCCAGATTTTCAGTGCAAAGATCACTACTGCCATCTCTAAGTCATGTGTAGGGTAATTCACCTCATACTTATTTAATTGCCGAGAAGCATAGGCAATAACCCTCATATTCTGCATAAGCACACAAACCAATCTGACTCTAAAGGCATCACAATACACTGTGAATTTATCACCCTCTGTTGGCAAAGCTAATAATGGATCACTTGTAAGACAAGACTTCAAAGTTTGAAAACTGCTCTAACGTTCATCCGTCCATAGAAATTTCTCCTGCTTCTTGGTCAACTTGGTAAATGGAGCAGCTATTCTTGAGAAATTTTTCACAAATCGCCTGTAATATTCGGCTATACCAAGAAAGCTGTGGATCTCTGAAACATTGGTAGGTTAGGGCCAATTAGCAACTGATTCAACCTTATGTGGATCCACTTTTATACCATCCTTGCAGACAACATGGCAAACAAAACACACCTCAGTTAACCAGAATTGACATTTAGACAGTTTAGTATACAATTGGTACTCCCATAGAGTCTGCAACACAATCGTCAAATGCTCTGTATGTTCATCTTTACTTTTAGAGTAGATATGAATGTCATCAATAAACATAATTACAAACTTATCTAAGTAGGATTTGAATACCCAGTTAATCAAATCTATGAATATAGCTGGTACATTAGTTAACCCGAATGGCAACACCAAGAACTCATAATGTCCATACCGGGTTCTAAAGGCAGTCTTGGGTACATGTTCCTTCTTAATTCTCAACTGATGTTACCCAGATCTCAAATCAATCTTAGAGAAGTGATTGGCACCCTGCAACTGATCAAACAGATCATCAATCTATGGCAGAGGATATTTATTCTTCATAATCACTTTATTCAGCTGTCGATAATCAATACCCATTCGTAGTGAGCAATCCTTCTTTTTAACAAATAGCACTGGAGCACCCCACAGAGAACTGCTCGGTCCAATAAACCCTTTATCCAGTAATTCTTGCAGTTGCACCTTCAATTCCTTTAATTCAATAGGTGCCATTCTGTAGGGAGCAATGGATATTGGATCTGTACCAGGATACACATCAATCTCAAACTCAATCTCCCTTTCTAGGGGTAGCCCTAGCAAATCCTTATTGAAGACATCCAGAAATTCTTTAACAACTGGAATATGATCAATCCCTGATGGAGCCTTTTGTACATCCACTACATGTGCTAGAAATACTGAATAACCCTTCCTTATCATCTTTCTGGCCTGGATAGCTAAAATAAGATGAATACCGGTTTCATATTTTTCACCCTAGTACTCAAATTTCAGTTGCCCTTCTGGCTAGAATTTAATCCTCTTCTCATAGCAGTCAATCACTGTATGATGGGTTGTTAACCAATCCATACCAAATATTACATCAAACTCTAACACAGACAATTCTATCAAGTTAGCATGCAGAACATTATCATTAATTTCAACTACACAACCCGAGTAATAATATTTTAGTTCTATACTCTCCCATATAAGTGTTGTTATCTCTAATGGTGCATTCATTAATTGCCTCTCCTTATTCAACTTAGGTACAAATATGGGTGAAACAATGGAGTGCGTGGCACCCGAATCAAACAATGCTTGTGCTAACTCATTCTGAATTAGGATCATACCTGGGACTGCATTATCTGGTCGCTGTGTCTCTTGGGTGTTAACAACAAAAACTCACCCCTGTCCTCTACCTGTTGGGGCCTGACTACTGCTCAGTGCATGCCCTCTGCCCCTGCCCCTACTTGGGGCCTCTCTGGTAACATTCTGACTCATCTGTATGGTTAGCTAAGACACTGTTGCTGAAGGCTGTTGTTCACCCTACGTCGGGCAATTTTTAATAAAGTGCCCATGTTGCCCACATATCAAATAGGCACCAGATTGTTGACTACATTCCTTTTCGTGCCTTCTACCATAAAAATTATAGATAGGTACACTAGGCATCTGAGTCACAGGTCTTGATGAACCCTGTGAATAAGTAGGAGCTGACTGTGTTGGAGGACCTCTGCTCTGACTTCTCCTCCTCTGATTACTTAACATAGGTCTTTGATTAACTCTGGATACTCTCTTAGTTTGTCTCGGTTGGGAGCTTCCCTCCCCTCTTTTGCTTTAAGTACTGGGTCCTCCTTTTCTCTTATGTTCTCTTTTAGCTCTCTCTGACTTATACTTTTTCTCCACCTAATTGGCTTTGTCAATAATAGTAGCTAGATAAATAAATTATGTAGCTAACAGGGCATTATGTAGCGAGGCATACAATCCCCTCCTGAATCTGCTGATCAGATCAACCTCTGTAGGAGCAATCCGTGTAGCATATCTGCTCAACCTGATAAACTCACCAGCATACTCCTCAACACTCCTATTACCCTACTCTAATTGCTCAAGCTGAATAAGATTTATAGTCCTCACCCCTTCTGTCAAAAACTCATCTATCAGGGCCTGTCTGAACTGAGCTCAGTTAGGAGGGTGATCACTGTACAACTATGGCTCAATGTGTCTGGAAAACTAAGTCCAAACTTTCCCCTTCAATAACAAACCAATTAGTTCAATTGCTCTGGTATCTGAACAAGTTAGCCTCCTAACTACCTTCTCGATTTGCTCTAGAAAATCAATAGGCTACTTTCCTCTATCATCTTTAAACTCAGGCAAATTTAGCTTCAGGAAGTTAAACATACTAACTCCGCCTTCATTTATAAGCTGGCAGCCCTCATAGGTTACAGGCTCATCCAGAACAACTGTTGGTCGTACAAGAGCTAGAGTAGAAGCAGCTGGTGTAGCAGGGGGTGGCACTACTGGTGGTGCTAGTGGCAATATATTATGTCTTTCCCACCTCATTTCCTGAGTCTCCTTAAGTAAATCCATCATCCCCTGCATTATCTCAACTCTTCATAGGTCATTACCCTTTCTGGTGTCTTCTGTCCTCCGTCGAGATCGAGTAGGTTCCTCTGTCTCTTCTCTGATAAGGACTCATTATAGGCTACCTTTGTCTCTTTAGTAACCTCTCTGTCTCTGTCATCTATAGTGCGGTCCCTTTGTCTATCAGACATCTCTGTCAATATAGAAAATAGAAACAATAATTTCAGAATGATACAGAATCGCAGAACCTACTTATATACTTGACGATTACAACAAAGGACGAAACATGAATTTCTATGCCCCATGGTTTACTTATGCCTATTAACATTGTATCTAGTTACTATTCATATACACCTATGCTATGATACCATGTCTGACACTTTTCGATTTCAAAACATGACTGTCCTAGGATGCAGAAATTGACAGAGGTGATCGATACCTATAGAACCGTTATTCTAATCCATTTATTAACTTATTATTATCCAATTAGTCATTAAACATACATTTTATATTATGTTACCCTGTATTCTGTCATTCATCTGTCTGAAATCATCATACATATATGCAATATTAATATTTAGCCTCCATATAATATCATATATTTGTAAATATAGTCTAACTATAACCAGTTATACACAACTATGGAGCAACTAATTATATATACATGATACAGTGTTCAAAATAATTACATTGTCATAAGATAAGCTGCAGTAATTCACATAGGAAAGAGAGTCTGGATTCTGCCTTCTATTCTTGCCCTGAAAAATGATAAACAACTAAAGGAATGAATATATAATATGCAGTGAATCTAATATGCATCATTTATAGGTAAAGGTTAGGTAGCAAAAATATAACAGGTAAATAGTCAATAAATAGCAGGGTTGCACACCATATTACAGAATGAGGAAAAGTTAACAGAATCAATGGTTTGGAATCAATAAACAGATCAACAATACTCATATCATATAGATAAGACAGATAATGGACCATGAACACATGTAAACACATATAATCTCATATAGTATACATAAGGCTGATAAGGCCCTATAACTAGGACAGTTAATCCTTCCCAGTTAGGGTTCATTATATATATTCAATGTGTACATTACTGACGGTATTTACCCGCTATCCCGTCGGTGAGGAAGCTCTGTCCAATCAACATTTGATCCAATAAAGGGATGGAACAGTTTAATAGATATCAACAGGTGGTAATTAGCTTATCAATAAACAATAGCTTTCAAATCAATCAAATGATACTATAATTTAATAACTTGTAAATACTGAAGGGTGCATATGGAACAACAATAGGTGTATCAATCAATAAAGGATTGGAATACCAAATGGTTATCCAAGGTCAAATGGTTGGCATAATTGGCTAGCCATTGTCGGTAATTAGCTTATCTAGCGATAGTGGCTAAACTACCTAAATAGTTAATAGTAGTTTAGCTATCATTTGTACCAGCTGCATAGTCATTTTCCATACAGTAAAGTCAGAGATGTATATATGCTAGTCACGTGAGTCTTACTTCTTGTAACAAAAAATACACAGATAATATAATTATTTTTCCCAATTTTCTTTGCTTCTATTACTGTTCTTAAAGATATTTTGATTCTATTGTTGATGTTCATTAAGGTTATGGCCCACCTATTAAGCAGAATTTGAATATAAATCAAATTACTGCCCATGAAGACTATCATATCCATTATATCATTATCCTTTCCATAAATATTTATGTTTAATAGAATATTAATCAACGAGGAAAACCAACTATCCTCTGATTCAAACAACTCAAACATTCAAAAAGATATGAAGCCAACAAAGGAATCAACAATGTGAAGCTCTAGATTAATTTACAAAATGAATATATAAAAGTAATTACTAAATATTAAACTTGCACTGTCGAAAGAATAAATGGCAGGATTTACTCGACAACGATTCAAGTTATGACGCTCAGCTGTAAACTGAAAAAATAATTAAACAAGAGTAAGCATTTAACTCAATAAATTATATAGAATAATATAACCTATCACTCACTTGCAAATAAATAATGCAATGTAATATATTCAATCATCACACTATCACAATATCAAACAGTATATTCCTTTCATTATGAGAAATATGCAATATTGTGATGAAATTTTTTTTGATGAAATTAATTTTGTCACATAAACTATATTTATTGGGAGACAAAAAATATTTATTACAGTAAGCATGGAACCAGTGCCAAATAGTAAAGAAATATTGTTTTTTCATAATTTTTTATTATAATAAATAGAGAAATAATGTGTTTAATGACAAAAAGGAAATTTTGTCATAACACTTCGTCACTACAATTTTTCTCCAAATTTTAGTGTTAATAAAAAATTTATTAGTGATAAATATTTTTCATCACAATAAATATAATTTGTAGTAATAATATGGATTTCTTATTATAAATCAATGGTTAAATATAATAATGACAAATTGAACTTGTCACATTAAGTTTTTATATATTATTTATTGTGATAAAAACTTTATTGATATTATAGAAGGTATGATATACGAATAACTTTCGTGACCGAAATATTTACTAGTAGAAAATCATAAAAATATGATATAGTCAAAATTTTATAACAAGTATAGAATATGTAATTTATATTGGTGAATAATTTTATTATAACATTGAAAATAATAATAAAAAAATTGTGATTTCATATAATAAAAAGTTCAACATATAATTATTAACCATCATATAAGTTAGAAGCACAAATTAATTTTAAATTTTTTTACTTTTTACTAATAAAAAAAATAATAATTAAAACCCTACAATCTTTTAAACTCAGGCGCCGCTCACCTTATCCTTTATCATTTAGTATTTATTTGTTAAATTATTTTCAAGTCATTTAGCAGCTATCACTCTTCTCCTATGTTTAGGGATCATTTCACGGGTAGTCTCTGAAGTATTGACTAATTCATATTGTTGTCATTAATCTTTAAAACGTAACACAAAAGTCCTTCAACTTTTAACTTAGTTTCAATGGCAATCCTTATCCGCCCTAAATTAATGTTATTTCTATTTTAATCCCAAAGTCCGATTTTTCTTTCAAAAAAATTCAAAAACCCCCTCTTTTAGGTTCTGATACCATTCAAGTGAGTCTGCCCTCCCTCTAATTACTCTGTTAAAAGGTGAAATTATAGAGAGCTATTCCTAAAGATCTTTCAAAGGGTTTTTCTTTTATTTTTGATTTCTTTTAGCTTTTTATACTCGTTGTGATAACGAGAGCTAGCAACAAGTCCTAAAGGGCTTTTGTTCTTAAGGAAAAATTTCTCAAATTCACTCTGTCTAAGAGTCAACTCTTATTTTTGAACAATTTATCTATGAAATTATTTAGAGAGTCTAAACGATCTATAATAGAATTTAATAACCCTATTACTGAATCCTTGCCTACACCGTAATCTAGGTGACGACAATCATGATAAGAGCAACTCGAAGAATTACTGGTCATCCAATAATCGTGCAAAAGCACTAAGCCTTTCTAAATAAAGGAATTTATTAAACTCAAGTTCTTGGTCTAGAAAATTTTTAAGTTCAAAATCTCTTTTATTAGGCTTTTCAAGTCTTTCTATCCTTTCTATAGTAACAGGTAATTCTCTTATTCTTTGTTCATATAAAGCAAAGAAAGGATCTTGTAGTCTAAGACTGGCACTCAACTCTTCCTTCCTAGCCTGAGTTAAAGCTAGACCTCTAAGCCAATCATTATTAGCAGATCGAGTGGAAGACATAAATGTTTAATTATAAAATTAAAACATTTATAAAATACATACCTTTGTAGAATGGGTCCACTAAGCTTCCGCAATAGCTTTAGCCTTCCTTCTAAGCTCGTCACCAGCAATATCTTCAGAGAGATATGGAGGATATGACTTACTGCCCTTTCTTGGTTAGGTCTTACTGCAACACTCCTAGATATCAAACCGTTTTGAAGGATGAAAGGTATATAGAAACAAAATAATCACACAGATAAAGACTTAACAAAGATTTTTCTTTTAAAGAAACTTTGTATTTTATTTCACTTCCATTCTTCAAAAAGCTGAAGAGGTATATATAGACTTTTTACAAACGAAGATGGTGTCTGTATTACTGTTTGCCAGCTCAAAAGAGAAATAGTACAATAATTAAGATGGGTAGCTGGAATAGTATGCCAGCTTTACAATATTTCAAAATAAAATGGATAGCTGGTGCCTCTAGTACTGTTTTCCAACTGTATTCATTACAATAATTAAATAAAAACAAAGACTGTTTTAATTTTACAGCTAAGAAGTCAGTCCTTATTTGGGGATACGTTCTTTTCATTGAGACCATAAATTTTAAAGCTACTATGGCAGCCAGTACTTTAATATTTGCAGCAACTTCTGAAAATAATTCCTCAATTATCACGCTGAGGCTGACGTCATGGATGACGTTTTTTGTCACTCCATCTGTGAGTTGCTGACTGGGGCATCCATGCTTTCTCTTAGCTCTATATATCCCATCGCCATTTCCTCTGCAACACATTGCTCTCTGAACTGAGCAACCTTCTTCCAGACCTTCATGGTTTCAGGTTGGAAATCCAGACTTGGATCTAAATCCACTAGTCTCAGAAATAATTTTTGTGCTTCTTCTCGTCCCTTAATCATGGACAATACTCTTGTAATGGGAGTATATTGGGACCAGATTATAATAAACACTTTACCATCTCCGAGAAGGACATAATTACTTGCATAGATTGCCTTCTCTAGGGTAGCTTTGAAATTTTCAATTCTCACAGTTTGGGTAATAATCTTGTTTTCTTTATACATGGTAAAATAAAAATTTAAGTTCTGATTATTAACCTTCTGTGGCTCAACAAATTCTTTAGCCATAACAGGATGAAGATCTCAAATCTGATAAGGATAACAAACCGTTCCATCCTCACCACAATTCATAATTGTGCTAATAATATAACTGGTAATTATTCTTGAATTTGAACTCAAGAACTCTAAGGATTCCTGTACAATATTTGGAAGTGATTTACACATATCTTTATCGTTTCTATTGATTTCGATAATTTCTGTCAGCCCTGCATTTGTGTAGCGGAGACTATCTTTCGCCATTTCTGAGGGAATTCTCAGATTTAGGCCTCCATATCCTTGCCAATGGATGTATGGGTGTAACATAGAGCATTCTTTGAGAGAATGATCTATCGAGTCCACTTTCTTAATTTTTCTGGTATAGGC
>CANXYC010445301.1:0-88199 GCA_948193065.1 Aleurites moluccanus
TTCTTCATGCTACCATTAGCATTTCTATCTACAGATCATTAATGGATAAATATGACTGTCATGAATATCATTGCATACTCATATATATATTATGACTCACTGAGTATAAAGTTATACTCACCATTTCAATGGTTCAATGTTTTTAGGATCACAGTAAAGAAGTCATCCATTGTTCATGCTACCATTAGTATTTCTATCTACAGATCATTAATGGATAAATATGACTGTCATGAATATCATTGCATACTCATATATATATTATGACTCACTGAGTATAAAGTTATACTCACCATTTCAATGGTTCAATATTTTTAGGATCTCAGTAAAAAAGTCATCCATTGGCTATTCCATCTCCAGCCTTGGATCAGATGTAGGTATCGAGGTCCCTCCAGTGTATAGAGTTCCTTGGTATATAATGTATAGAGCTTTGAATTGACCTAAGTAAGATGTTAAATGATCAAATGATAAAATGATATGACATGGATATATGTATACATTATACATATATATGATATGTGAGTTTGAGATAAAATGCATATGTGATTTATGATATGGTTGAAAATATTGAAGTGCATTTTGAGTTGCAATTGAAAAATGAAATGCATATGTGATTTATGATATGGTTGAAAATATTGAAGTGCATTTTGAGTTGCAATTGAAAAATGGAGGATATAAGGGGATGTATGTTATATTGGGAGTGCTTTATTATATGTTTTGCGGATAGCTTAAATCAGAATTTCAAAGGAAACTCTGTCAGTTTTTCTGCATGCATGTTTGGTAATATAATGATTTAAAAAAAAAATTATGACCTAAAATGTATCACAGGTTAAGTAATGAATATAATTGTTAAAGCATGGGTTCTTTGTGGTACTGGTGGCTTAGGCATTACCCGTACCCTAGGACCGTCATAATCTAAAGTTAGGCTGTGACATCTTCTCTCTTGCTTTTGTGAAATGTTTTACATTCTTTTCTCTCTCTTCGAAATCAAAGATTTTGGAGCCGCATAAACCCATTCATTTTCCTCTCTCTCTCTCTCTCTCTCCTCATTTATTTAAACTGTAAATTTCTGTTTATTTTCTTTGCTTATTTTTTGCTTTTAATAATCTTTGATCTAAAGTTATCCGGTGTGTTGCTTTTAGTTGAAATCAATTTAAAATTTTAGATTAGATGTTTTGAGTCTATAAAATGATTTTTAATATTTTCTGACTACCTTTCGACTAATTTCGACTCAACTAGTCTAAAGTATATAGTCGAAGTCAGATAAAATTTAGTCGAAGTCAGTCGAAATTTAATCAAAATTAATACTAAATTAGTCGAACTCAGTTGACATTAAGTCAAAGTCATTTGAAAACGTGATTAATTTCTTTTTGTGTAAGTTTCTACTGACATGTTTGATGATCTTATAGTGAGGCACCTTAATGGTCATGATATTCTGAACCGGTTAATATTAAAACAACATATTTAACTCTTGAAAAACGGTGAATAATAATAAATGCAAGCAACGAAAATCAATGGTTTGGAGGTTATAAATGGTGTGACTCCCTTCTTCCCTTTGTACTCCATCCTTTCAATCCTCAATAAGCTTTGTTTGGTTTTTCATATACCATGGCCTCTACCGTGACAAATCATTCTCATTTCTTGCACATAACGATTGTTCGTAGTCAATTTATCTCTGCGTGTGTGTTTTTCATGCTTATAGTAATGAATGATCTTGTAGGAAATATAATTTTGTTTTTGTTGTTCTTCATTACTTACCTTGAAGTGATTGTTGGTCATGATAGTAGATCACAATACTTGTTGTAAATCACTATTATCCATTCCAGGACCTTGAAAAAAGGATCTTGTCACACCCCGAATCCGAAGGCATGTGATCGGTACTAAGGAATAGGTAAGCATAAAGCTTCAACAACCCGTAGCCAGCCTGACTAGTCACTAAATGACAAAATTATTAAAACAATAGTTGTAACTGTCAATAAACCATAACTATGGCCCACCTGTTAAACAAAATTTAAATCCAAATTGAATCACTGTCCATCAAGCTACCATTACCATCATTTCATTTTCATTATCATAAAAATAATTATGCTTAACAAAAAGTCAATCAGAAGAGGAAGCCCAACTATCTTTCGACAACAACTCAACTTTCAAGGAATAAAATGGAGATAAACAAATTCAATAGAAAATCCTCATGCCTCTAGATTAATTCCAACAAATGTGATAAATAAATACATCACTGAGTTAAATAAAATATCTACATAGCCTATTGAATAGAAAACAGAGGTAAATATCTTATCGCAGTAGGTGATACTAACTAATATACAATATGGTGCAACCTACTGATTCTATTATGAAAAATGCTCACACAATATGACAAACAAACAAGTAATCACATAGTCAAATAAAGATCAGAACTAGTCCACAAAAACCATACTAAACCTCAATCTTGGGAGCCAATCCTCATACCTGGCTCTCTAATTCCAAATATTGTCTCTTATATCTAAACAATGGGTCTCAACCGTCTCTGGACTAAACCAGGCAGCGCCGACCAGACTAGTAGCAGCGTCGGGCGATGAGCAAGCCCCCAAGCAGTCATACACCATTCATAGCTCATCAAATCATACTCATCTTATCAAAACCATAATCGGATCCTAAATGGCCTTATATCATCCCATTCCCATCCAACAAATACAAATAATATGCAATACGAATTATAATACAACAAACACATGTTGAAATGCTGAAGTAATGTACATAATTCATGAAAAGTAGGAAAATATATTAAAAAGTATCACTCCACACTGCGATGACCATCCAACTAGCACTTTCATTTGAACAATCTAAAACTATTGATTCAGAAAAAGGATGGAACACCAAAGTGGCTCTAATTATTTTATCAAAATTTTAGTAGAATTTCTCCTAAAACTATAACATTTTTCAATAGAAAATAAAAGAAATAATATTTCTTAATAACAAACTCCATAACCTCTTTTGGGTCTCCAATATCATCCAGATTATTTGGTCCAGTTCAAAGATCACAAACATTTAATGAAATTCAATCTTATACATTGGACCGCACCCGAAAACTGCCTACGTATCCCCTTAAGCAACAATCCATAATTACCTATTTCTTAAAAGGAGAATCAAGTCCACATAACTTTTAAATAATTACAATAATATAATTAACCCTCCAGGCAACCATTATCAACGGTCATCTTAATTATTTCACATTCTCACTCCAACATAAAAAAAAAAAAAAAAAAAATCAACTTCACTATTTTATAAAATTCTAGAATTAATTCAATTTACTAGTTTCAATAAAAGAAAATATTTAAAAATTATGAATACATATTAATATTAAATTTCTCTTTCAATAACATTTAATTAATCTAATAATTTCTTTAGAATCAATGAACAAATTATATATTTCAAAATAATATGAATTTTAATTTAATATCACCAATTTAATTATCTTAAAAGAATAATCAATAATACAAGTCTCATTCCTTTTTATTTAAACCAACTTCTTAATTAGTAAGATTTTTGGTTCCACTTTATAGTAAATTATATTATCTTATAAATTATTTTTAATAATTCCACAAAAATGATAATGGTAGAAATTTTATCAATTTAATCTCACAATATATTTAAAAATATATATACACATTTAGACACTAAATAAAACAAAATTCAACATCCAATTGAAAAGCGAGGATTTCGGGCTTACCTATGCAAATTTACTTGAACCAAAGTTGGAAAACAGGTCGGAGAACTGAGACAAAGCTACTGGCCATGGGTTGCTTGAGCGTCACCGGAACCACTGTCGAAGCCACCATGCGTTGTCGTCTTCAATGGTTCTGGAAGTCGAGCTTACACTACCAGGAGCGTCTCATTGCCAGAAGTCCAAAAATACGACTCACTTCCCAACAGTCATCGTTAGTAGTCGGGATCGAGGCCCGAAAGTTTTGGTGGCCAAAAATTTCTTCCTCTGATTTCATCGTCGACCTACTTCCCCAACGCTTGAAATTCGTATCCATAGAAAGCTTGTAATGAGAGCTTTCTATTGGTACCAAGAACACCTAAAATGGTGGCCGGAATGAAAAGAAATCAGACTTGAAAATTCGAACTCGCCGAAATTTCTTTTCGCCTAATGTTTTGACTTCACCGAAGCTCGCTTTCCATCACAACTTCTCATAGATGGTCGTTGGAGGGCCGCCATTTCCTTGGAGTTGGCAGTGCAAACCACCGCCGGCTAGAATGGTGGCCACGAGACCACCAAACTTCCTCTCTCTCTCTCTCTTCGAATACATATAGACTATCTCTGATTGGTTGTCCCTGGCCAATCAAAGCTGTCTCTATATTTTAAAAAGTAAAATATATAATTAATATATGTATTGATGTAATGATGTTTAACTCCTCCCATATGATTTCAAGTTCGAGTCCCACTAATAGCAGCATATATATATATATATATATATATATTTTTTTTTATTTTTTTTCTTTCTTCTTCTCCTTTCCTTTCCTTCCTTTTAATAATTATAATAATAATAATAATAATTAAAAAATCTAATTTATTACTTAAATAAGTAAATCAATAATAAATTATATACACAATAATTAATACAACAATTTATATACTTTAAAATAAATTTCAAATCTTGAAATATTTTCTAATAATTAATAAAATAATTTCATAAAAATATTCTCATAAAATAATTTTTTTCATAAAAATTTGGATGTTACATTACAAGAAACATAAAAACTTTATATTTCTTTTGGTCATGATAGTGGAGCATAATATATTTCTTTTTGTTTGGGTTGTAAGACACTATTATTAATGTGTGCAGTAAGGGCATAGGTTTCAGCATTTAGTATTATGTATTGTAGGACAAAATACATTGTGTCTCTGTACTATATATTATTTTATAATAATAAAAAATATTTTTTTATCCATGATTTATTTAAATTTTAACTATTTTCAAAATTATTTCGTCTTTGTTTTGACTAATCTGACATATATTTTATAAGTCGAAGGCAACAAAAAAATTAGTCAAAAATGGTAAAAAATTAGTCGAAGACGATAGGAAATTAGAAAATTAGGAGAAATTTTGTTCTAAACTAACAAATTGGACTATTTCGATTTTTGACTAAATTTCGACTAATTGAGATATTTAACAAAATTTCTACTAAAATCGATATTTGACTTATTTTTATTAATTCGACTAATTAAAATTTAATTTCAATATAATTTGGATAAATTATGGCTAATTTTGAAATAATACTTTGTTTTGATTATTTTAGAATTAACTTCAACTATTTAAATTTTAATTTCGATTTATTTTGAATTAATTATGACTAATTTTGAAATTTGACTTTATTTTGAATAATTTGACTATTTAAGTTTCAATTTCAACTTATTTTGGAATAATCATGCATTCTTCCTAGGTTTTATTTAATTAAGAATTAATTCCGACTAATGATGGGTTACATTATACTAATTAAAAGTTAATTATGAAATGAGGTTGTTTACAAATGGGAAAGAGAAAGTGGGGGTTAGAATTAGGAGTAATTACTATGAGATCCCTGTGTTTTGCTATATTATACTAAAAATTCCTTGTGTTTTCAAAATTATACTAAAAAGTTCCTATATTTTGATTTTGTTAGACTACGAGGTCCTTCCATCCATTTTTCATCCCTTTTCCATTAGTCAATGACATAAAATTAAAATTTTGACTAAAATATTTTATTTATTACCTAAAATACTCCTTCCCTTTCATCTTCTACCTCATTCATTAAAATATCAAATAATTTTCTATACCTTGTCTCTTGCTTCCTCTACCATTGATTGCCACTGGTTTTTGCTTCTTGAGTTTTCCCCACAAAACCTTAAACTACATTCTTTATTTCATTAATTTCAATTGTTTCTTTATATTTTGTTTATTTAGCTTATGGGTTCTTAACAAGGTTACCCAATTATCAATCTCATCAGCACGTGATGAAATAAAAAATAAAAAGGGTAAATTCGTTGAATTGAGCAGTGCCAATAAAGCTTCAGATGGCATATGAAGAGATCATTGTCTATCTCAAAGAATAGAGCGTCACTACCCTCCTTTGTGTCCCGAATAATAAGCTCGAACTCCACTATTGTTGGACCTCCCATGCTCAATCACTGAGCTAGATTTGAGACACGAATTCCACATTTCATCAGTTGTATCTCCTTTGAAGTAGTAAAAGCCAATGAAGCAGCAACGAAAGCCAAGGGAAGAAATTGAATTCATTGCTACAAACTGGGTTTGATTGGAGTTCGCGAGCTTCGATCGCAGCCCATTGCCATTCCGTCATTGAAACCCTAGGTCCGAAAGGCCCCAGTCTCCTTTATGTCATTAGTGTTCCTAAAGCTTCACTTATTTGTCGAAACCTTCTCCCTCTTGCTCGCAAGCTTGCTCTTCTCGACCACTAGCGCTACAAATGCATTCTCAAGTTTATTTCTTTAGTTTCATTGATATAAAGCATGGGTTTTAGTTGTTGGAGTGTGGGTTCCTATGGTTGCAGGGTACAACTTTACTCTAAAGAATTGGATTTTGTGTTTTGATTGAAACTTGTAAATTTTAGTGATCTATTTAGAAACACTAGTATAGTTTCTTTTACTTGACTATCTAAGCAACAAAACATGGATTATTTATATATGTGGATGGAGAATGGGAGTAGATAGTGGTGGTGTGGTTTGATTTTGGTGTGATTAAAATTGATAGCATTTAAATGAAAATTAGAATGAAAATGATGGGTATTATTGACTTTTTACACAAATTTAACGAAATTTTAACAGAATGACCTCAAATTTTAGCAAAACCAAAATGCAGAGACTTGATAATATAATTTTAAAAACACATGAACTTTTTATTATAATATGGTGAAACACAGAGATCTCATAGTAATTACCCCTTAAAATTATGTAAAAGTGGTATGAGTGATTTGTAAAACATAACCCAAAGACAAATATATCAAGTGGAGTTAGAATTATGCAAAAAAAAATTGTCATTTTTACAAAAAAAAAAAAAAAAAAAAAAACAAAATACATAATGTTATTTTGAGATTTTTCCTATAAATAAATCCTATACTTTATATATAGCTATAATATTTATTAATAAAATTAATTTATAAAAAAAAATTATGTTAATTTTTTTCTAAATAAATTCACATGTTTAAAATTAAACATTCAAATATATTATATAATCCACTCTTATTTATTTATTTTATTTTTATCAAAATATAAACTTATTTGAAATGTGAATTAAACTAAGTACTTATTAGTTCAGTTTAATAATTTATAGCTTTTTTTCCTCAAAATTTTAATATACATATTAATTTTTAATGAATTCGATTCAAACAATATTAATTCGATTCGAAACCATATTAAAATCGAAATTAAAATTGAAACTAACAATTCTTGAACCGATATGAAAATTCAAGTAATTGATAGTTTCAATCAAAACCAATGATTTATAAATAGTGGTCATGCTTACTGTCGCCGCCGCCATTAAGCAGTGCCCTATCATCAACACTAATTTTTATAAAATTTCAATTTCAATTCCAATTTTTTATATGATAGAAAAATTGAAATTAAAATTCTTAATTCTAATTTCAATTTCATTATTCAAATATATCTAGATTTCTCTCATTTTGCTATACAAGATCATTAACTATACTATGATAATGTAAATAATATTATCTAAGGAGGAACAATAGAAAGATTTAATTATATTTACACTCCTGTATTTTTTCATATTATACTAATACATACCTTTATTTTCAAAATTATATTAAAACACCACTGCATTTTGTTTTTGTTTGACAATTAGATCTTTCTATTTAATTTTTCCCATTTTTCCTTTAGTCAAAGCCCAAAAATGAACTTTTAAATTAAAATATTTATTTAAATACCAAAAATACCCCTTATTTACCTACCCCATTTCAATCTTCTTTCTTCTTTCTTCTTTCTCTCTCTCTCTCTCCTCCTTTACCATCACCAGTTCCTCCTCACTTCACCAACATAAATCACCACCTAAAAGCCCACCTATTACAACCGAACCCACAACAATATAAATCAAAATTTTTTGTTGTTTCATATTCTTCCCATCAACCAAATAAATTTTGTCAAACATAACATAAATTTCTAAAAAAATAAAACTCTCTCTCATTTATTCAATCAAAATCCATTTCTCTCTCTCTTTCTTCCAAACCTATTCACCTTCATATCTCCCTTTCTCTCTTCAGCATCGACTGCTATAAATGCGCCAGTGGTACGCACACAGGAGAATGGGCTGTTTAAGCATAATGATAGGTGGTGGTGGTGGTGTTTTTTTTCCAAAGGGAATTGTGGCTTATGGTATCGTGCTTCTCTTCAAGCATGATGTATTCACAAAGTCGGTCATGTGATTGTTGTTATCTTTCAGGCAATGCAAATAATTTTAGTTGCTATTATGACTTTTTTTATTCTTGGGATCAATTATTTGTACGATTTCCTTGCAAACCCTCTCGGAGCAGTGCGATTGACATTCGATAAGGCAATCAGGTTGGGATCAAATCCTTCCTCCTTCGACGGGAAAGATTGGGGCCCGTCGATTTTTTCTGCCAATTCCTCTTCGACCAATCCCAACTCTCTCATGTATACATATACATTAAAATTATTATTCCTTTTGGGTTTAGTTTCAGTTGTGTGTAGATAATTGTTTAATTTTTTGTTAATTTTAATGTAATTTCACATAAACTCCTCATCCTCTTAGCCCTCCTCCTTATGACCATTATGTTTATTTGACATTATAGGCTTGAAATCTCATTAAGTTACGCTAAGATTTTTATATGATTTTTTTTATGTTAATATCTTCCAAATCAAATTTTGAGAGTTGTGTTTCCTAGTATTTTGATTTCCAATTCTTTAATAATTTTAGGTGGTTAATGTTAAAATTGATATCTTTGTGGACAAAAGGAAAATTTGATTTTTTTTTAAATGTAATTTTCAATTTTGAAATCGAAAGGAGTGGAGTGACAGGGCATTATAAATTTTTACAGTAAATTAAATGTAGAGTTGTTTTAATATAATTTTAAAAATAAAAAAATATATCAATATAATATAAAAAAATATAAAATTGTCAATATAACTAATTTATATATTTGCCATACACGTCCAACTTAGGAGTGTACTATAACATGTTTGGTATAAAAAAATTTAAATGAGAGAATATATAAAATATTTGGTTTTTACTCAAATTTATCATTCGGTGTGAAAAAAAATAATACAAATTTATGGAATTATATATTTCATCATATGACAATTTATCAAAAATCCTACAACCTAAATGAAATTTTACAAAATCATTCATTTTATTATTTAAAAAATTTCATTATTTTTTTATTATTTCAAAATTATCTACTAACTGCATGAATTTAATTTGACTATATTATTTATTAATTTCAATATTTTATAATATTTAATTTCATAGATTTAATTAATTCTATAAATTTTAAATATTCTGAATCAAAATAATATTTGACACTAGGTTCAAACGAGAATAAATTCTAAAAGTTGAATAATCAAACTCCGCTGGATCTTTAGCTCAAACATCCATTATGATAATAATACTCGAAACTTCCAGTTTCACAGTTTCAGTATGTCGAGATCAAAGGGGAATGTTTTGATTTCAATTTGCCCATCTCTCCTCTGGAGTAGAATAGTCAATCATCATTTTTCATATTAAATTCGATTTTAATAAACTTGTAATTTTCCAAATAAACTGAACCGAAATTTGAATTGTAGTAATATTAGTATTCAAGCTGAGTTACTGGTATTAAAATAGAAGCAACAATCAAACCATCTTCAAGGATTTAACCTAATGTAATCCAACAATGTGCCCAATACGATCATAATTTCAAGGACCGAATGGGCGAGTTTGCTGGAAGTGAAGTGATTTCGCAAACGAAGAAATTGCCTCAAACCATTTGTTTAAGATTTACCAAAACGGTATTGGGACAGAGTGCGTTTGCTTTTCACAAAGAAAAAGGAAATTTTTTTAAATCCAAAATATAAATATATACCAGTATAAAAAGGGCCTGAAAAATCATTGAAATATCAGATTCAGGCGAGTGATACTGGCTGCTATTCAATATCGCAAGTTTCTGATATTAAATTGCCTGGATCGAAACGTTTCCAGATCCAGCCAAGAAGCTGACTTGCTTTACTCCTCTTTTTTTCTACTAAGAATTTTTGAAATATACTACACAAAAAAAATATTGAACTCAGAAATGAGTAATCGAAATTGTAAGGCTGAGTTCTGAGAAAGTAAAAGAGAAACAGAGCGTTTTATGTTGGGACTGAACGGAAGAAGAATAGTTTATAGAGATAGGAATTAGGGTTTTGATAGATATTTAAATAGAGGCTAAAAGGAGTTGTTAATGTGGGCTTCATCAGCCCAACTCTTCTTACCCATATGACAGGCCCATATAGTTTCATTATCACCTTTTTGTTTTCTCGCCAGCATTACCCACAATGTAATATAATTAAATATATTTTTAACATAATATTTACATTGTTGATAATTCGTTTGGATGTCAACATTTAGATATTATATTTGAAATTGAAATAAATTCTTCATTTAAAACATTAAAATTAAATAAATTTAAATTTAATTTTAATTTAATTTAAATACATGATGAAATTCAATCATTCAAAAATTTAATATTTCAAATATTATTTTTTACCTAATTATTTCAAATCTATTATCTTCATTTTTAAACTAACATCTCTATTTTTTTTTCAAATTTAATTTCTAAAATTTCAAATTCCTTGCGCTCTCCAAAATAAAAAATTTATAAATTTCAAATAATTATTTAATCAACTAATTTGACAGAAATTTCTCATCATAATATCAAAATACACTATTTTACCCCCCCTGCACTTAGTTTTCCTTTAGATATTTCTGTTACATTCCTTATTTTGTTGAAATTTCAAATGAATTGTGAAAGATGAATAGCATAGAAACTTTAAGGATAAATTGTTTATTGGATAAATTAATTCATTTTTTAATATTTCAATAAAATATTATCACTCAAAATACTCCATTGTGGAATAAAATAAAATACAGACAAAATTTGATAAGTTAAAATGCAGACAATAAATTATCCTTTACTAGCATCAAGTTACAATGAGTGACCATAAATATATATTTAATGCAATTATACTAGAATAATATTATATTCCATTCTATTATGAACGTAAAAGTAACCTTATAGTATCATTCATGCCCATGGTTCATTTGGTCTTTATGAAAAATTAAATAAATAAAAAATCAAATAGCATACAAGCATTATTACCCAATATCCATATCACACATTCTGAATTCTTTTTTAGTGCAGACTAGATCCAAAGCGAATGGGCATGAAGCAGCATAAAACTCTTTACGCCATATTCCATATACATTGTAAAGGAGGCTAAAATCTCTTCCAATCATGATTTATAGGTGATTCAACAAGGCCAATTCAAACTGGGAAATGAAAAAAGAGAGGCAGGGAAGATCTTTATCCATTTTGACTGTACCTTACTTGCCATCAATGAGCCAACCACAAAAACTAACAAAGCATATGCATCGACAAGCCCCAAGTGCGATTACACTGGGCAGTGCTCAAGGGTACCCTTTCTACTCTAACTTACACACTTACACGTTCCCAGCTACTAATTAAATAATCGCATCCACGTCCACAGTAACAAAATCAACAGCAAACTTACACAACCAGTTCTTTCATATACTTTAGGTGATTATATCACCAGTAAAAACAGGAGGCCTTGGTTAAATCAGCTTATGACTCTGCAAGAGCACCTAAGCAACCTAGGCTGTGCATGCTTTGATGTACAGTGATAAATTTTGTATTGATGAATAAGGTACCGACCTTGAATAGTATAGTGATTATCCACTTCAGTGTGAATTTTCAAAACCTTCTCTCTCCCACAAGTGCAGTAACCACTGATATTGATGTTAATCTCATCCAGAATGCTAGCTGCTACACAAGGTTTTGGTAGAAGAATCGTGGGAGGAACTACTTTTACTTTATTTAAACCTATGGACTTCAATGCTAAATACCCAACATAAAATGTTGAATAGTTATCAAATTGGTGCAAACTCCCTAGAAAGTAACAAATTCTACTCGAGTCCCAAAACTTTAAGTGAATCTTAAACTTCCACCTGTATTGAAATTTGATAATCGTTCCTTCCAAAAGAGCTAAACTCGTACAACATTAACAAGAATAAAGTGAAGGAACCTTGAGGCCAATCATAAGGTCTTAATAGCACTAATCTGTATGTAGAAATTTCATCTCAGCATTCATTTGCTTAAACTTTGACTCTTCCAGAGCAATGTCATTCCAAAATTAAATTTACTGTCTTTTGTAAACTTTCTAACACAATTACTAAAGATCCTAACATCTCAAGGAAATTTTGTTCACCTGCAATTCCTATATAATTTTTGTTTTCAAAAGGGCCCTTCTATATGTGCAAAACTACTGTCAAAAAATTCTCCTTTTAGCAAGCTCAAGGACCAGTGCACTTACAACTAAATCTACTCCCAAAAATATATTATATGGTGTTGATATCTGCTATCTGAATAATCCAAAGCTCAATTCCTTCATACTCTCAGTGCCTAAAACTTGCAACTTGATGTTTACAGGCTTTGCGGCAGCATGGACCTTGGCATTTTTTTAATAGCTCTATCATTGTTTTAATAACCCTTCAGCTCTAGCATGGTCAATGATCAACAATATCAAGCTTTTCCTAATAAAGGACTTTGTTATTTCAGTTCCCCTAACAAAATTAAATTTAATCGAATAAAGAGAGCACAAACCTATGCTAAAGGCAAAACAATCATACCAAATACAAGCTATATAACAGTAAACAAAAGTTTTGCATAAACACAATCAGAACAACAAAATTAAATTCCACAATACCCAATTCAAGGGCAACCTTAAACTTATCCGCAGTTAAAGGAAACACAAATTCATTAAGTGTGCACATTATTGAATATTCGATTCAAAACAACGAGATAGATAAAAACGAAAACAAAACCCTAAATTCATACACTTTTATGGGATATCCCAGGGTTTTGGTTCAGGCACAGCAACAACCATACCTTTAAGGTCCGGAGTAAGGACGACTTGGCATCCCAATCTAGCGTGCTTGTTCAAAACCCTTGCTCTAGAATTCCTCTTCAAAACATACTCCTCATCATAAGATCTAGGAGGCAGCTTTTCGAGCCATTCCTGGGCGATGCTGACCTCGCATTCGGCAGAACAAGCGTCGATCTCTTCAAGGCGGTGAGAGGCAGGATCGATAAGACCGCTATTGGTTAAAGCCTTGAGAAGTGTCTGACCTGAGAGGCCAACGATTTCCCGCTTCTTACCATCGAGGTCGATCGCGAAAAGCTTAACGATTCTGTCGGCCACTCTGGCCGAGGAGGATGAGGAAGTGGTGGTGGAGGCAGTAGCAGAGGAGGCGGAGGAACGGATGAGGATGGATCTGGTGAAAGGAAAGAGAGATGGGAAGCGGTTGAATTGGGAAGAGAATCTGTGAAGAGTTGATATCGCCATTTCTGCGAGGGATTTGAAGAATAGGGGAGGTTTCAGGGTGGCTTTGAAATTAGCTTTCTCTACGGTTAATTAGTGGTTTAGTGCGTACAAGTTCAAAAAAGACACCGCCATTATTGCCACTGATTTGTATTTTATTTTCAATTTTTCACTGATTTTTATTTTTATTACCAATCAAATGTCATATCTCATATATATATATATATGAAATGATAATGTAATTAATTAAATTTAATAACATAATATTAATTAAATATATTTAATTATAATTAGTTACATAAATTTTATTATATGTGTATATATACACAAGTTTATATATATGAAAAAGTAATAAAAAAATAAAAGTATTTAACAAATATTAAATTTAATTTATACTAATAATAAATCTCCTCTTTTTCTCAACTTATAAGCACCATTTAACTCATCAAAAGATAACAAAATAAATAATCATGTATAAATTAAAAGAAAGAGATATAAAATTGTATATTTATTATATTACCATTAATAAATTATGCAAATTATATTTTTTAGGTATAAAAATAAAAAATTTTAAGGACGTAATAGATAAAAGTTAAAATATGAAGGCGTGACGGGTTAAATAAAAAATTTAAGAGTGTAGTGAGAATTGCCAATTAAACTATTATGATCTGTATTAATATAAATATATTTTTTAATTTTATTTGTTGAGCGTTTATAAAATGATTTAAAATTTCATGTAATTAAATTGAATTCGAATATTTTAAAATTTATTAAAATTATTTGAATATATTTAATTTATTTAAAACATTTCATTTAATGGCTAAATTAAACTCATTATCCTTGAACTTATCTTTTAATTTATCGTTATCCCTAAATTTCGATTTGTCATCCAAAAATTCTCTAATTTTGATTTACTCACACTGGCAGTCATTGACTGTCCAAAATTATTGTTATTTTTATTTTAACCCTCTGAAGTCTTTTTCTTTTTTCAAAAAAATCCAAAAATCTCTTTTTCTTTATATACCTGACTCTGATACCATTCAAGGTGAGTATACTATCTCTCTAATCAGTCTGTTAAGAGGCGAAATTACAAAGAGTTACTCCTAAAGATTTTTCAAAGGGTTTTTCTTTTATTTCTGATTTCTTTCAGCTTCTCATACTCGTTGTGATAACGAGAGCTAGCAACAAAACTCAAAAGGCCTCATTTTTCGAGGAAAAAATCCTCAAACTTACTTTGTCTAAGAGTCAACTCTTCTAAATTCTTAAATAGTTAGTCTATAGAATTATTTAGAGAGTTTAAACGATCTATAATATAATTTAATAACCCTATTACTGGATTCTTACATATACCGTGATCTAGGTGATGACAATCGGGATAAGAGCAACTCGAAGAATTACTGGTCATCTAATAATTGTGCAAAAGCACCAAGCCTTTCTAGATAATGAAAATTATTAAATTCAAGTTCTTGGTCTATAAAAGTTTTAAGTTCAAGATCTTCTCTTTTAGACCTCTCAAGTCTTTCAATCCTTCTTATAACAACAGGTAATTATCTTCTTTTATAAAACGAAGAAAGGATCATGTAGCATAAGATTGACACTCAACTTTTCCCTCATAGCTTGAGTTAAAGCTAGACCTCTAAACCAATTTCTATTAGCAGATCGTTTGGAAGACATAAACGTTTAAACATAAACTAAAAACATTATTAATATATATACCTTTGTAGACCGGATCCACTAAACTTCCACAACAGCTTTAGCCCTCCTTCCAAGCTCGTCACCAACAATACCTTTAGAGAGGTATGGAGGATATGACTTACTGCCCTTTCTTGGTTAGATCTTATTACAACACTCCTAGATATCAAACCGTTTTGAATGATGAAAAGTATATAGAAGCAAAATTATCATACAGATAAAGACTTGAAAAAAAATTTTCTTAAAAAAACTCTATATTTTATTTCGCTCCCCTTCTTCAATAAGCTGAAGAGGTATATATAGACTTTTTATAAACGAAGCTAGTGTCTGTATTACTATTTGCCAGCTCAAAAAAAAAAAATAATTAACATAGTACAATAATTAAGATAGGTAGCTGGAATAGTATACCAACTTTACAAAACTTATAAAAATAAATGGACAACTGGTGCCTCTAGTACTGTTTTCCAGCTATATTCAACACAATAATTAAATAAAGACAAGAATTGCTTTAATTTTATAGCTAAGGAGTCAGTCCTTATCTAGAGATAAGTTCTTTTCATCGGGATCACAAATTTTAAACTACTTTGGCCGATAGTACTTTAATATCTGCAGCTACTTCTGAAAAATAATTCCTCATTTATCACGTTGAGACTGACATCATGGATGACGTTTTTTGTCACTCCATTTGTGAGTTGCTGACTGGGGCATCCATGCTTTCTCTTAATTATGCATAATCCCTAGCCATCTCTTCTGCAACACGTTGCTCTCTAAACTGAGTCACCTTCTTCCAAACCTTCATGGTTTCAGGTTAGAAATCCAGACTTGGATCTAAATTCACTAGTCTCAGAAATAATTTTTGTACTTCTTCTCATCCCTTAATCATAGACAATACTCTTGTAATGGGAGTATATTGGGATCAGATAGTAACAAATACTTTACCATCTCCTAGAAGGACATAATTAGTTGCATAGATTGCCTTCTTCAGGTTAGTTTTGAAATTTTCAATTCTCATAACTTGGGTAATAATCTTGTTTTCTTTATACATGGTAAAATAAAAATTTAAATTATGATTATTAACCTTTTGTGGATTAACAAATTCCTTAGCCATAACAAGACGGGCATCCCAAATTTGATAAAGATAACGAACAGTTCCATCCTTACCACAATCTATAATTGTGCTAATAATATAACTGGTAATTATTCTTGAGTCTGAACTCAAGAATTCTAAGGATTTTTGCATAATATTTGGAAGTAATTTATACAGATCATTATCGTTTCTATTGATCTCGATAATTTCTGTCAGTCCTGCATTTGTGTAGCGGAGACTACCTTTCGCCATTTCTGAGGGTATTCTCAGATTTAGACTTCCATATCCTTGCCAATGGATGTATGAGTGTAACATAGAACACTATTTGAGAGAATGATCTATCGAGTCCACTTTCTTAATCTTTCTGGTATATGCCACTTCTGACGGAATGTATGAACTCATTTCATCAAAAAGTCTATCCCTTTCCATTACTAACTAGAGAAAATCTTCTTCATCTTTTTTGCGGATTTCAAGTTGTTTTTCTAAATATGAAATATATGAAACAACTTTATCTACAAAGTGTTGTAGTTGCTGGAAGTTTCTTTTGGCTAATCCTCCATGCAATCCAGAACACAACATAGATCCGCCTTTTGAAAGACCATAGTCGTATTTTATGAAGTACTAAGCATTTTTATCTTTGCAAATGTTTGAAACCTAAAGGTTATCTACCCTCATGATCTTCATGAATGTCATTAGATTTATTTTCAGATTCTTTCATTGTGATTTTCTTAGGAGATTGTTGGATTTCCTGTTTTTTGAATTTAGTTGTTCCAAAAACAATATCCCAATTTAATTCATCACAATCTGGATTTTCATCCTCAAAACTTTTATCAGTTTTATCCTCATCACGAGTTTGATTTGGAATATGTGAAGATTCACTGGCCTTTCCACTGGCCTTTCCACTGTGATCTGACATATCACTAGAATTTTTACAACTCTCCTCCTGTAAAGAAGTTTGATTTGGAACTTTTAAATATTCACTGGAATGTTCACTAGCTTGTTGATTTGGAATCGATAAAGATTCACTAGCACTTTCAGAAGTTTCTTGGTTTAGAACTCTAGATTCCTTGGCACTTCTACTGGCCTTTTGGTTTGGAACCACTGAAGGTTCACTAGCACTTCCACCAGCCTTCTTTGAGCCACCATGACTACCCTCCTGTGAAAAAGTTGGGCAATGCGGCCTTCCCATAACTGCCAATTCACCTTCATCCTTTTGATAAAGTTCTTCTCTGAATCTTTTTACCTGTTCAGGAGAAAGGCCAAGTTTTTTGGCTATTTTTTTCGTAAAAATCTTCAGGGACTTGCACTTTTGGAGCCAGAGGATTTTTCTCTTCTTTTTTTTGAATTAAGGATTTCTCATTTGGCTTTTTGTTAGCCTTTTTTAGACTAATCAGTTCTTTCAAACTTGCTGACTTCTTCTTAAGACACTCTATAGAGATATGTCCTTGAGATTTACATATCCAATACATAACATCTTTCAATGCTATAACTTTTCTTTTCGTTCTTGAAGAACCAGAGCCATCGCTTTTGGAGTCTTTACTCCCTTTCTCAACTTTCTTTGTGTACTGTTTTTTAGTGTGACATTATTTTTTACAGATCCAACAAAGCTTATTTTTGGCGGCAAGGTCCATCTGTAAAATTAGACAATTCACGAGAAAAAGAATCAACTATTACATTTTTATCAGAAGAAATATATTCAATATCAAACCTGTAATAGCTAAACCATTCTTGCAATCTTAAAAGTCTAATTTGTCTAGCCTTTTTAAGATTTAGATTCATAAATCCTTTTACATAGGTTGGATATGTTCTAATTATGAACTTTTTAGGAGCTAGAAAGATGTAAATGACTTTTATACCATTTTTAACCTCTAGGACTTCCTTTTCATGGATTGGATAATTAATTTATGATCTTTTAAAGATTCCAGACAAATACTTATAGATTCTTTTTAGTTTTTTAGTTTTGATTTTTAATACTGCTCCCCAGGATTTTTTTGAAGCATCTACTTATAGGACTAACTCATCTGCATTTGATGGTAAATTAAGACAAGGCAAATTTTTCATTTTATCTGTTACCTAGATGACAGCCTGAGTGTCCTCGTCATTCCAAAACCAAGAAACTTTATCAGATGTTTTCTTTAATATTCTTCCTAGGTCTTTGAAAAGATTTTTTACGAACTTTCTAGCATAGTTAGTAAGTCCACAAAATCTTTGTACTTGCTTCCTATCTTCTAGTTCATCAGGAAAGTTAATAAATTTTTCAGAAATGTAACTTTGTAGCTTAATTTTTTTCTTTTGCAATTTCCATTCCTAAAAAAATTATATTTTTCTTAAACCATTCTATCTTTCTTTCAGATAAAATCATACCTTCATATTTGAAGATATCAGTCACTTGTTCAAGATGACTCATGTATTCTTTTTCATTATTACTAAAAACTAACACATCGTCTATATAGACCACGCAAAATTTTATCAATGCTTTAAAGGCATTATCTATTTTGAGTTGAAACACGCCTAGAGTATTTTTTAAGCCGAATGGCATTACCAACCATTCATACATCTTTTGAAGTGTATTGAAAACTGTAAGAGCTACAGAGTCTTCTTCCATTTTTACTTGCCAATAATCACTTTTTAGATCAAATTTAGAAAAGATAAAAGGTTGTTTAAGACTTATCCTATCTATGATATCTCATGCTGTAGGGATCTTATAACTATCATCCTTTGTTGCTTTATTTATCTGACCATAGTCTATAACCATTCATGCTTTTCCCCGCACCTGCTCGGCATAGTTTATTACCAAAATGGCTAGACTAGAATGTGAACTATTACTATCCCTAATCAAATCTTTTTTGAGCAATTCAAGAATTTGCATGTCAAATTCTTCTATCATCTCAATGGTATATGCTATATTTCTAATTCTGATGACAGTGTTGGGATCTTTTAGTTCTAGTTTAGCAGTTATGTCATTTAGCACCCATAACTTTAGCGAATCGTCACTAAAATTATCAGCTAATTTTACAAAAAACTTCTCCCACTTAGTTCTTTTTAGCTGGGGTTGTGTAATAGGTTTCTCTATCACACCTTGTGCTTTAAAACATAATTTTTCATACCAAGAGGTATCATTTGACTCTTGATCAAATAAGCAGTCTAGCCAAGTTTCACCATGCTGGGCTTGCACTCTGAATGCTTATTCACATGGCATAAATCCACACAACTCTAATATTTTAACTGGATAAAAATCAAATTTTAATTTATTTTTTGGATTTGTCAGAGATGTGATTTTTATACCTCAATCAAGATGTAATCATTGTCCTGTACAAATGGTCTATTTTCTTTTTGCCTCTTTAGGAAAACATTTCCTAAAATGATATCTACATCTAAATCAGGGAATGCTAAGGCCTTATCAATAGTGAACTTTTGCCTACTTATAATAACAGGAACTTGTTTTGCAAATTATGTCACCAAGTTCATTTTTCCACCTGCCATATATAGTATCATAGACTGGGTCAATGATTTTCACCATTCATCAGGGAGTGCATTGGTCCAGTACTAGTTATTGTTGTACCTGTGTCAACTAACGGATCCAAAGAGTAATCATAATAACAAAAAAATTTAAATGTTAAAGAAATATATGTACTCAAACTTGATTATTTTGTACTGAATATCTTTGATGATGCCATGGTATCAGGACATACCGTTGTCCAAACTTCCTCAAAAGGAATTGACCGTTGCTGAGAGATTTTTTGTAGTTCTTTTACAACCTCAGGAACTAGTGTTAGATGCTTAAACATTCTTGTATTTTTCCTAATTTCTTCATCTTCATATACAGGCAGGCTTATAGTCCTGTATCCTACAATAGTTCTACCATCGAAAGATAATTGTGTATCTTCCTCCTGGACAGGTGTCATAGGAACTTCTTCTCTAAATAGTGATGAAGTGAAATTACTTCTAGGTAATTGAGGGACTTGATATGATCTCCTAAGAGGATCAAAAATCCTAAGATTTCTCATAGACTCATCTAAGTTTAAGGTTATATTTCTACCCCTTTGTGTGATTTGAGAGGAACCTATTGACTTTGATGTCTCTGCTGGTTATTGGAGAACCCAACTCCTAGGCTAAGATAACTTTAGAGGATTAATTTCTTTTCTATGGAACTGTCTATAGTTATTTGAACCTTCATCGAATAACTCTGTGATTTTAGAGATATTCCTCTTTTCAGGATTGATTGTATTTATCAGTCTAAAAATTATTCTAGTGTGATATGCTAAATATTTAGCCTCAAAATTCATTCTATTTATATTCATGGATTTAATTCGTAGTGATAATGAATTACCTAAATATTATCCTTTAATGACATCATATAGTTAGGATAAGTCTGGAACCAAACTGGACCATGTGCGAGGTTAGTCTGGACCCCTAATATTAGCTGGTCTTGGAACAAATTTCATCTTTTAACTAACACAACTGCTATCACAGGACTATCGGCTGGCAAATTGAACATCGGTATTAGTTCTATCTGGACAAGACTAATATGAATATATTGATATGTTTCCTTTGATTTAGTTACCAATTCCCTTATTTTTGGTAAATTGATCAAAGGTACGTCCAACATTTCTAGTTCTGTACTAGAAACCTGAGCCGTAGATTCTGATTGGGAGACACCTACTATGGACCTAAAACTGAATTTAGATTTGTTGTATAGTATTGATGTCTACCTTTAGGAGTTTCATTCTAGGTAGCTTCTGGACGGGTCATCGTACTAGAAAGATTCTTCCTGTACCAAAGAAGTATCTAAGGGGATCATCTCTTCATCTATGGGCCCTTCTTCCATATTCATCATGAATAGTTGGGCTGTCCAAAGATCAGATTCATCTATATCAGTTTCATATTCAGAAACTACTTTATAAACAGAATCTATTTCAGAATATTCATCTTCTTTTATTGGCTCATAAACAAGATTCTCATCTTTGAAGAAAATTCTTTTAAGATTTTATTTTCGCTTGCTTTTTTGTGGACAAGTATTTGCTTTGTGATCTTTTGAACCACAAATCTAACAACAAGAACAACTACTAAGAGGTTTTCCCTATGGGCACTTAGGGGTTTTACCATATTTTTTCTTAAAAGTTTTTATTCTATCTTTATCCCTAAGGTTGGTTCTCCTCCTAATAAACCTAGAAGGTTTATTAAACCTCTTTTTGTTATTTCAATCATTTTTCGATACTCTTTTTTTTTTTTTTATATATATCCTTTAAACCTTTTCTTTTTGGGCCACAAGAAGAACATCCTGCTTCATATTTTTCTCCTATTTCTTTCTCATTTGTTGTAGTACACCCGTACCTACCAGGAACATATTTAATCTGAGAGCAACAACTCTTGTTCAAATAAGGAAGATATTTTATATCTTGTCTTACTTGAAGTTCAGTACATGCCTTTCTCACGGCATACCTGACTGCCTGTATCTTACCTCCTAATTCATCAACCAATTTTTCTTAATTTAGGAGGAGTTGATAGGCATTTTTGGTTGCCTCTAGCCATGGTTTTGAGATCTTAGCAAAAAACAATGTTGATATGTAATTTTAAACATTAAGATCAAGATTATAATAATACTTTTAGAATTCACATGTATAGTTGTCAAAATAACACATGTCATATATCTGTAATTTTATCAACTCAATTAAAGATTGTTCTCTTTCTAATGACTCAGTTGATATTGAGAAATCACAAAATTCTCTTTTCATGACATCTATGATGATAGCTAGAACCTCATATACAAGAATTATTTTTTTAATTTCATCTCTAATAGAGGTTTGAACTACTAGCTGATCCCAAAATTTTTTAGCATTGCCAACCATGGTGGCTTTACAAAGTTCGTAGGTAGCGTCAGTTGAGTAACTACCTGCTCTAGTTGTAAATTTGATCACGGTAATCCACTCATCTATTCTTTCATACGCATGCTTTTCACAATCTAGATTTAGAAAAGTTGTCGGGGTGATAACTGGCCTCAATGGATTATCCCTAAGTTTAAATTTTGGTTTTGTCTTATGGGGATAATTATACTTATATTATGTCCTCTTTATAGCAAGAAGCTTATTAAATGTTCTATCATCTAAGTGTAAATGAGCTTCTTCTACTAGATCTAGAGATTTTCTAAGATCTTCAGCTGCTTTACTACTATCTTGGTTAGCAGCTTTTATGTTAGGATCAGCAATATAAGAAACTATTTTGTCTTTCCTTAATTGCAAAATTTCTTTTTCAAAAAGAGACTTTGAGAATCCGATAGATTTTTTCAAAGTTCTTTCTCGCTCAATTGCATCGAACATTTCATTCACCAATTTTTCTACTTCTTTTGCTATGGCATTTCTTTGTTCTGATGAATTACCTACGTTTCCTTTTGCATGCAACTGCTCAAGGAGAAGACTCACTTCATTATGAATGTTTTGAAATGAAGTCAATTCTAAAATATTTGAGCTAATATTTTTTTCTCTATCTTCCTTCCCCATATTTATCTGGAATTACTAGTACTTGGTGTATTTGCAATTCTTTCTTGTTCTTCTAAAAATATTACCCAACTGTCTAGACCTGGAGAATTTTTCTAAAAAGCAAGAAAAAATTTATATTTCTGAAGTGCAATCTTTTTCAAATTAAATAATCATTTTTAAGATTATTACTCCATTTAGAAGTTTTAAAAGTTACTAAAAGCGTATCTTGATCTATAATTGTTAATTGACTAAATACAGGATATTGTCCTTCTAAAAATTTAATTATATCAGATACACCACAATATTCATGGACAATATTATTTTCTAATGGAACATTTTTATAAATAGAATCAATTTTAATTATCTCATCCCTATACTTATTTCTTTCACAAACTCAGGAATATTACCACTGTATCAATGGGTGTTTTCTTTTTTCTGAAATCGAAAAGTGTTTTATTCCGTTGTACATTCTTCTAGGGACTAATTAATTTCCTCTAAAAATTTTATCCATATACTAACAAATAAAAAACAAAATGAACCTAAATTAAAAAAAATTTTAAAAGCCAAGGATCAAAATATAATTAAATATTAAGAGATCTTACTGTTATAAATTAAAATTCAACTATAAAGTGATTGAACTCAAGTTGAGGAACAATGGCTGCAATTAACCCTCCATTTAATCGGTTTTGTACAAATAGAATAAAGTTGACATTTCTTAAATCACCAAAAGTGGTATACAAGTAAACCAAAGAGGCAAGTAATGGATCAGATGCAGAGTTAATACCCATAATAAGTTAGGAATACAGCAATCTTGAGGAATACAGCAATCTTGCCATGCCAAAATTCCCTAGAAAACCAATAAGAAACAGCTAATAATGCCCATAAGTTAGGAATATAGCAATCTTGCCATGCCAAAATTCCCTAGAAAACCAATAAGAAACAGCTAATAACTAAAGGCAGACACATTTACTTGAATTCCTGAAGTTATCAATTCCACAGCCAAATTCTCCAGATCTCAAATCAGAAATCCTTTCTGGGAATGGAGACTGAACACAACCAAATAAAGAACAACAAATTAAACATGGAACACCATGGGTCATGTTCCAGCCTGCAAGCATACATGAGAGCTATCCAAAGCAAGATTACAAGTCACCAGACTCTGGATACTAAGCATTCCACCAAAAAATATATTATCAAGGGGAAATTTGTTATTCTTCAAAGTCAAGGGCATTCAGGTCCTGGAAAATCAGCATCTGTACAGATTTATAGCAGCACTGTAATAGACCCGAGTAAGTTCAAAATAATAGCAACACTGCATATGTATAATGTCACAAAGTTGTTAGAGAATAGGGATTGTGTAAAGCGCTGAAGGTAGGGCCTGGAAATCAAGAGGTCCAGAGTTTTATTCCCACTATAGTTGTAGGGTTATTAGTCCAGTATTTCTAATTGTTTATTGATTGAAAATCATACCATATATCAGTACATAATATGCCAAAAAAAAAAAATACCACCAATGACTTAGCTTGATGGTAAGGAGCAAAGTTCCTTTGGAGAGGTCTCGAACTCGAGTTCGAGTTCTCTCCTCGTTAACTAAATTTGCGATCCACCAAAAATAAATATGGTGTCTCACAAAAAATTTTCCCCTCCCCAGAAATTATATTCCTGTCAGCCTCTTATCTATCTCCCTCAAATTGACATGACATAGATGTAACTTATTTGAGTAGAGGAACTTGGAATATCTATTAAAAAAATGTAAATTTTCCTCTAAATATTGACAAGTCTGTGTTACTGATGTTGGCAATGCAACCAATAGGCACAGGCAGAGGGAAATTGAGCGAGAACGCTTGCCTCAAGCATGGAAAGAGCAAGAAACACGATGGTACGAAAACAATAACATATAAAATAAAGCTCCATGTTGAGTCAGATTTTGGAATTCCAGGAGCCTTTCTCATATTAAACCAACATAAGCATGAGTTCTTCCTTGAATCTGCAACTCTTGAAGTTCAGCAGAATCAGATCATCCACTTTGACTGCAGGTCTTGGGTATACTCAGTCCAAAAGACAAAATCAGATCGCTTGTTCTTCTCAAATACTGTAAGTCATAAACCTAACTTATGATTCTATTTTATACACAGTAATGCAACTAAATATCATAAATTGGTTTTTATTTGATAGAGTTATCTGCCAAACCAAACACCTAGTGCATTGGTAGAGTTAAGAAAGTCAGAGCTTGCAAGTTTGAGGGGAGATGGAACTGGAGAGAGAATGGAATGGGATCGAATCTACGATTATGATTATTACAATGATCTTGGGTGTCCAGATAAAGGTCAAAAACACATCAGACCAATCTTGGGTGGTTCAGCGTTACATCCATATCCTCGAAGGGGAAGAACAGGTCGCCCTCCCTGCAACACTGGTATCCAGCTTTATCATTCAAATCCACTAGGGGAGGTGAGCCGCCCCTTTAATTTATTACTCTGTTTCAATGCATGATTTTCACAGTTTCATATGCTCACTTAAATATAGATCCCTCTACTGAGAGTCGGGTAGATGTAATCAGCTTAAATATATATGTGCCGCCGGACGAGCGATTTAGCCCCAAAAAACTTTCCGAGTTCATATCACATACAGTCCAGGCTACTGCCCATTTCCTGATCCCCGAGGCAAAATCCTTATTCAAACAAGACTCGAGTACCTTCAAGTCATTTGATGAGATACATCACTTGTTTTCTAGCAAGAGAAATCAAGTAGTTGAGGTAAAAGTCACAGACAAATTGAAGAAATTGATACCAGATGACCTTTTCAAAAAATTTGTCCATGCAAGAAAAGAAGAAACACTAAAGTTCCCACTGCCTCAAATTATAACAGGTAAAGCAGCTTGCAACCTTCTCTTACAATTCATGGATTCTTTAGGATAAATGTTTCTTTTTATTTGTTTAAGATTTTATAGATTCAGTTTGCATATTATTCTTCAGAGAACAAATTAGCCTGGATAGATGACGAAGAGTTTGGGCATCAAATGCTTGCAGGAACTAATCCAGTACGAATTCAATGTTTGCAGGTTGCACAATATTCATAGACTTTATTTGTTATGAAAGCTTAAGCTAGCACCATTTACCCTACTCCTCCAGTAACCTGCCATGCAAAAAAAAAAAAAAACACAAAAAATAGTAGATTATAACTGGCTGTTGATTCTTCTATAATGCATGAATCTTTCATATTATGCAAAACAAAAGTTGTGCTCAGTACATCAATATAAGCTCAACCTAGTTAGACTTATTTTTTGCAACAAAATTCATGCTCAATTGAAATTGGTATAGAAAAAATGAAATTTGATAGTAATGCAAAGGTGTGCCACAAGCATGCATTATTGTATTAGTAATAAAAAGACTTGAATAAAATGATTTCTCCTTATGTGCATGATGAAATTTCCTGTTACAATTTAACATTGTCACATAATATTAACCATATGTGAAAATCAAGAGTATACACCACATTCTAATTTCACTAAACGCTGCAGAAGTTCCCACCAGAAGGCAGGTATGGAATAAGTGCAATAAAGGCATCAGACATAGACCACGACCTAGATGGCATGAATCTTGTCGAGGTACTAAATCACTCCACTTCCTTTCCTTTCCAATGAACCTACCCCTGCCCCCTCTCCCTTCTCTCTCTCTATACACACACACACACACACACACACTCTTCACATAACATTGAAATAGTAGCCAAATTTTTTAGTGCCTGCCTCATAGTGTACAAGGTTAAGGATTCAAAATCTAAATAAACATGTCACATCACTCGTGATCATACTGATAAATATACGTATTTATGTTGAAGCTTAATGTTAATTAGAAAACAAGGTGGATTGCCCCATGAAAGCAAAAGTTTTACACGATGTGAACTTAAACAGTACACAAGAAATGCAAGATTAATAAACCTAGGAATAGAGATGGGAACTAGTGAAACTTGGCAGCTAAGAAATAATTAAGACAAGACATATTCTATACATAGGATTCATTATCCTATCCATAGGGAAGAAGAGATTGAAAAAGAAGATGATCCGAGAGCCAAAGCAAGCTGGACAAAATGTACATGTGATACTAAGGTATTGTGTCATCATATGATCATAAAATACAGGTCAAGTTGATTGCCAAATTTTATTACAAGAAGATATGGACAACCATGTTTTAAAAACATTAGGTGAGCCCCTTATAGAGGGGAGTAAAAAAATATTCACATGTCAAACTCTGGCAGTTTGATGATAAAAATTTAGTTTAGTCTGTCAATCAACAACCTATGAGCTATAGAAGCATATTATATGCGCATACTTATAATAATAACAGAAACAAAAACTTTAGAGAGCATAAGTATGAGAATTTTCATCAGGCAAACTAAACACATCAACTAACACTATAATCTGAAACATATCAGACATTAAGACGAAAAATAAAACTCTTCAAATTCAAATTTCTTGACCTAACACCATATTGTAAAAAATCATAGTCCATGGCATCTGCTTGAAAGTATATCTCACATAAATAAAGGAACAGTGACTTAAAAATTGCAGACAGAACATCAGTGTCATTGGTCATTGGATTTCACAGACCTTTTGCATTCCACTCGATAAAATTGAAATTGTGGAGAAGTCAAATTTTAGGCTATCGAACTAGACATAAATTCCTGAAATGAAGGCTCGTGTTTATTAACAAGGGTAATACATCTAACAAGAGATTCTAATGCTTAAGTAAAAAAATGAGTTAAAAATCCTACTTAAGCAAGGACTTTCACAGTGTAGCTTCAGTTATTCATGCTTCAGGGTCTAGCTTCAAAGTAGTGCTCTTGGGCCTTGCTTAGCCTCAAACTCCTATAAAAAATTAAATTTCTATTGCTATATGTTAAAAATCATTTCCTTCTACTCCTATAATGGAATACTCCTTTTAACTAGATAGGATACAGGCAATGCATGTGAGTTCTTCTTTGATATCAGGATATGAAGTATGTATTTCAGAATTATGACAAATATGCAGAACATATTTGGAGCAACTGCATATATCTCCAAGTAACACCCATGTTGGAGCCTTCAAATCCCCTAGTTAACAATTTACCCTCACAAAGCACAAATTATTGATCTCTTTTTCTCTCTTTCCATCCATCTCTCTGCATGTGTGCACACACATATTTGTGAGATAATTAGTTGGATCTCTCTCTTACTCACTCTGTGTGTGCATGAGATAAGGAGAAAATAAGCAGATTAAAAAAGAAAAGGAAAGAAATGGAAGGAAAAGATGAACTTAACAAATCAAGTCAACCCCACAAGAATTTATTTGTCATTCCATAATTCAGATGGAAATAAAATAAATAAAATAAAAGTAATAAAAAAAAGAGATTCTTTTTATCATTATTGACCTTGGTTTTGGACTTCTAAATGTACAATACAGGCAATGAGACAATGGAGGATATTCATCTTGGATCACCATGACTATCTCATGCCCTATTTAGACAGAAAAAACACAAATGGTATTTTTGCTTATGCATCAAGAACATTATTATTCTTGAGGAGTGATGCTACATTAAAGCCAGTAGCAATAGAGCTCAGCTTGCCTGGATATCTCGAAGGTGAAGAGATCAGCCGGGTGTTCCTGCCAACAAGTCAAGGCACTGAAGGAGCACTTTGGCAGCTCGCTAAAGCTCATGTTGCAGCTAATGACTCAGCCTACCATCAATTAGTCAGCCATTGGTGAGTTAAAATGCTTTTGTTCATCTTAGTGCTCAAATTCATATTATTTATGGACTTTCCCCAACTAAGATATTTATATATTGGGCCCTGCATTAATTGCAAAAACTCTATTAGATCCCTAACCTTCTATTTCCATCAATCGCTCCCTTAAGTTTGTTATTTCTGTAATCAATATATAGGCATGATTTATCTCATTATTCATCAACATGATTTATCTCATAAACTCATAAAAAACGTACATGCTTAAGTGTTACATGATTTCCAATGCTTCTCTCCCTTACGATGTTTGCAATTTGAAGGTTGCACACACATGCAGTAGTTGAGCCATTCATTATTGCAACTAGAAGGCAATTGAGTACAATGCACCCAATTCATCGCCTATTAGATCCTCATTTCAAAGACACTATGCATATAAATGCATTGGCCCGGAGTATTCTTATTAATTCTGGGGGAATCCTTGAGAAGACGCTGTTTACAGGTGAAATATCCATGGAATTATCTTCTGAACTTTATAAAGAGTGGAGATTTGATGAACAAGCCCTCCCTGCTGATCTTCTCAAAAGGTATTTTATCCTAAATGACAGAATTCACTCTATTTCCTTCCATTATTGACATAGAATCAAAGTGACCCCACAAACAGAATCATGCATATGAAGAAAACTATCCAGAATGTGAGATTTTCAGGGAGATCATACAATTATTTTCATGGTCTATAAATAAATGAAGGTTAGTAGGCTAAACAAGAGTCTCAGGGAGTTGCACCAAGAAAATTTACTTGATTTCATGATTAATGGCTGAAACTAAAGTTGCAAGTCAGATCCAAAACAAAGTCCATAAATGCATTATCTCTAGATATCATTTTATGTCTAACAAAAAGCCATGCTCATTTATGCCTATGGGGGTGTTTGGATGAAAACCCAGTTTTGGAAAACAGAGTTTTAAAAACGTCATTTCAAAATAAGCTAACATGTCTAGCTTAAATTTTTTCTGTTTTTAAGTTTCAAAATGGCGTTTTGAATTAATCTGCCAAATATTCTAAAAATCCATTTAGCGTTTTTTAAATTTCAAAACGGCGTTTGATGTCCATTTTAAGGACATCCAAACACCCCCTATATTTAGTTTATAGCATGACATGTAGTCAAACATCCATGCAAATATCATAGTATGCATGATAAAAATGTTGAATCGATATATTGGCTTGACCTTAGTTTAAAAGAAACGTTTTTTAGAATCTGCGAAATATGGAACTATTACACTACCATCTACTTCTACTATTCCATAATAGTTAATGTTTTTCAGACGACTGGCCCTGAAACACCCAGACAATCCTACTGGGGTTCAGCTTCTCTTTGAGGATTATCCCTATGGTGCAGATGGACTTGAGATTTGGCATGCCATTAAGACATGGGTCACAGACTTTTGCTCCATTTTCTACAAAGACAATGACTCAGTTAGGGCTGACATGGAAATCCAAGCATGGTGGTCAGAGATTAAAAATGTAGGTCATGGTGACAAATGCAATGAGACATGGTGGTATGAAGTAACAACTGTCATCAACCTAATAGAGGCTCTAACAACTCTTATATGGATTGTGTCGGCCTTTCACGCTTCAGTGAACTTTGGGCAATATGCATATGCCAGCTACCCTCCCAATCGCCCCATGCTATGTCGAAGATTCATTCCGGAGGAAGGGGAAATGGAATTTGCTGAGTTCCTAAGAGATCCAGATAAATACTACCTTAATATGTTGCCCCAAAGATTCGAGGCAACCCTTGGCATGGCATTAACAGAGGTCCTCTCACAGCACAGCTCTGATGAAGCATACTTGGGACAAAGGCCATTAGAGTGGACTGATAACAAGGAAGTTCAGCAAAAATTTGAAAAGTTCAATCAAGATCTTAAAGAAATTGAGAAGAAAATCTTAGCGAGAAACAGAAATCCCCAGTTCAGGAACAGATGGGGTCCTGCGAAGATACCATACGAACTTCTATATCCAGATACTTCAAACACTGGATTCAAAGGAGGTGTCAGAGGAAAAGGGATTCCTAACAGCATATCTATCTGACACATCTCCATTGTAATATGAATTCTAAATGATAATTATAACTATAAAGTATTTCTCCAACACACTTCAGATAAAGTTGCTTAAGCATCTTAAGCAACAATTTTCTGGTCTAAGCCTAAATGTCATTATATACTTCAACTGAATGTCAGCTTTCTTTTTCCAATTAGAGCTCGGAAATAATATTAACAATAATAACAGCAACAACAATAAACAATTAAGATTTGCTTACAGTCACAGATCTTCTAATAATATCTGTTGCTTATGGATTTAAAAAAAATCATGTTGCTCAAAACCTTTAGCCTTAAGGCAATAAAATACCCTATTTAACCTCATGCCTGTCTAGTAAATATATAATCACTAAAAGGAATGAGTATATATACTGACACATCTCAGTATATCTTTTTATTGAGATGTGCAAGTGCAAGCAAGGTTAACACAGAAAAGATGAAATAAAAGATTAAGCAGAATGTGTGCTTGGTGTGAAAAAGATAAATATCAGAGCAAACAACATACATAACAAAAATGAGAAATATGTATGAAACAAGCATATATTCACCAAATATATCAGCTATCAATGGTATAAAGACCTTGAGGTTTCCCTGAGAACCCGCTGTGCATTAAACATCAATATATCTGTGAGCAAATCAATCTTCCAGTGCTTCTCTCTATTGGCAGACATTTAATCAACATCGACCCTGAACAGCAAATGGTGCAAAATCAACAGTAGCAGGATTGTCCAACACCATATCAGCAACCATTTCTGCGGTACCCAAAGCCTGTAAATTGGACCAAAACAATGAACAACTCTTTTATCACCAAAAATTTTGTCACTTTCAATACAGGCAATATGATTAACAATTGTCGTAGGACCAGTGGTATACAAAACTCTCCAGTTTAGTTTAATATTGGAAGACTATCCTGATTAGCCACCTACATATATGGGGTAAATAAAATCTTAGATAAACAACTACTTTCAATGAGAAAGAACACAAGTACACCATATTACCATAGAAAGTCCTCCACCTTCATGTCCAGTCGCAATGAGCACATTCGAAAAATCAGGAACAGGCCCAATCACGGGCTTCCCATCAGGCACTGATACCGGTGAAATACCACTTTGTTAATTTAAAAGGCAGTGGCTCAAAGTATATATTCCAAATCTTTAATTATAGTTAGTTAGAAATTTTTTCATTTTATTCACAAATTTCTATGATATATACTTACTGTAAGGGCGTAAGCCTATTCTCAGTTTTCTGCTCATAATGAAATCTCTGAGGGGCAGCTCTTTTAATTTGGGAAAGAATTCTCCAGCCCTGTTCCATATATGACCAACAATGGACTCATCCACTTCAGTGCTAAACCCTGAAAACTCACGGCTGCTCCCTAAAAAGACAATGATGTTTCCATTTCAAAGCCATATATATCATAATTCTGGAGATAGACAATATAGAAATATTTAAGATCAGCCTAGAAGGCACACTCCCTCTCTTGTCCAAATGCAAGTACTGGCTCTAGCAATCAAGTAAAAGATATGATGAGCTTGTCATTCACTACCCGTATGTTGCCATGTGCAATAGTCATCATCAGAAAAATAAAAGAGAGAAGGGGGAAGTTTTTTTCCTTTTTTTGGTTTGAAAAGGAAAAGACTGAGAATGAACCAGACTAAAAATATAATGAAATATTGATCTTAAGTGCCTCTTGGCATAAGAATATGGCTTAAACTTTCCTTACATTTACATCAGGTAGACTCTTCTTAATGTGTTTCTTCTTATCATAATTAAGAAAGAAATTAAATTATAAGCCATAAAAATAGAACTTGGACTAGAGTACAACATAATGGGAGTGGCTTTGCTAGACAAAAGAACTAAGATCAAAAGACTAAATGTAATGAATTATAAAAAGAAGTTTTTACAGTTATCTTCTACTGAAGAAATAAGATCAGGGATTGCACTCTTGACAGATTCAAAGGTCATCCCTCTCCCATAAAGATGCAGTTGAAATTCAGAAGCAAGAGTCACAAAATTTTACCAAGAACAAGGTTTCCAACAGAGTCCATTGTGGCTGTCATTGAAACAGAAAGGTTTCTCCCCTGATCAACCAGTCCAGATGCTGAATTTGTATGTCTCACACCTGCAGCTTGGTGATCAACATAACCTGCCTCCATCAGGCCATGATTCAATTTAAGGGAACTAAAGTTCTCAAGCACAAGCAAGTGACCCTGTCAAGAAGATCAGATGCAAAACAGGTCTTATTTACATGATTATAATACATCACAGGAAAAGAACCATCGAAGTAAATCTAAGGGAAAAAAAATTATCCATAAATATCACCGTATCCTGAATGACCATAATTTCCTTCCATGGAACATTAGTGGCACACATAACACAACAACTCTTCACCCATTTATTTCCTTGCTACAAAGTACAAAATATACCTTCCTTATGTACCAAAAGAAGAAGTGCAAACTATACTCCTCTCTCATCATATTATGTAAAGGTGTTATATTTATTTAACTAACTTTTCACAGAATGCGGAATGGAAGAAGCATATGTATAATAGCATTAGTGTTTAATTTATGATATAAAAATGACATGTTGCGCCTGACATGGCTCATTAGTCAAATGCATTTATAAGCCCCTATACTTGTGTGAAATGTGCTATTGGGCACTTTAAGTTTTATGAGCACTTAACTTTTATTTTGTGGTCAATTAAGAGCTTTCAACAATAAAATAATAAAGAAAATTTCTGACAAAACACATAATATATAGGTTTTATATTATTTTATTCAATTATTAGCCTAATTAGTTCTCTTCCAAATTTTCTCTTGTCAATATTACAAATGCACGCTAGCACAACTTCTCAACTCTAGCTGACGTGTTTCAATCTCCTTTTTCTTGAAGCTTTATTGCCCTTTTTTCTTTCTCTTCTTTCTTATAATCTGCAATATTGCTTTCCCTTTCAATGGAATTTCAATATTCCCCAAAACAAACCAGACCCACCCAACCCAACATTACCAAGTGTTGTACATCAAGAACTACCGCCATTAATCTTGGATGCTGAAGAACCCAACAACAACAACAAGATGAAGAAATAAAGAAAGCAAAAATGGTGAATAAGCAGAGAAAAAATCAGATCAAAAATTTCAAAATTAGGCCTTTCTCTGTTATACTTCCTGAGCAAAAATGATAGTTTGATTATTATAGCTAACAATAAAAAAAATAATATAAAATCTATAGGAGTTTGATATAATCTTCGTTTTTTTCATAAAATTTTACATTATTTTATTGTTGAAAGAGCTCAATAATAAAAATTAAGTGCTCAACTGAACAAAATAAAACTTGAAGTGCCTGATTGCACGTTTGATACAAGTATAGGTGTTTACAATTGCATTGCCCCACACGATGTGGAATGGAAGAAGCATATGTATAACAACATTAGTGTTTAATTTATGACATAAAGATGACATGTTGCACCAGACATGGCCCATTAATCAACTGGACCAGGTTTTAAATGAAAAAAAAAATGATGCAGCTACTGAGAATTTTTTGCAAAATTAGCAATATCTTGATTTATTTGAATAAATTCAAAAGTTAAACCTAAAATTAGAAAAAAAAATTGACAATAAATTTTCTACATGCCAAGCAAATTATACAATTAGCATAATGATCTTGTAGTGTAACAATTTATAGTTGATAAAAATGAAAAATAAGAAGAAAACAATTCAGGTTAAACCATGTCTGACAGTATAAGTACGGACTGAAGAAGAAGAAGAAGATGATGATGATGAAAATTTGGTTCAAACTCTAACACCAACCTTCCGAGGCTTAACAGGGACATTTAATGCAGTATCAGATTCTCTAAAAAGTTCACGCATCAAAGATCCACTCCAACAACCAGCAGCAACGATAATGGCATTCTTACTATATAAGGTATTCTTGGAAGTCTGAACAGCTTTAACCTCTCCACTGCTAGAAGATCTGAGTAAAATTGATAATCTTAGAGGCCATATCAACTCTAAATGTGACTATTATATCAGTATGACCTAGCGCCTGTTTGTGTACTAGAAACAATGAAAAAAAAAAAAATAAAGATAACAAACCTCAACAAACTTGTCACTGGATCATGATAAAACTCAGCATATCTCCCTTTTGATGCAAACTGTCTATTAGCCTACACATCAACCATATTTAACATTAATCGAATCTCAAAAAAAAAAAATCCATATTAAACATTTATTCTACTACGTATGAACGTTAACAAAAAGTGGAGCCAGTGAAGTTTTTTTTTTTAAGGAAAAAAAGGAAAATTTTTGCCAATTAGTTGACATAAATGAAAAACTAAGAGACCTTTTCAATAAATGCAACAGTGCGCTGAGCATCCAATTGACAGTCATCTGAAAGAAAGGCAGCCCCACCACATTCCCCAACCTCCAGTGCAGGTTCCTCCAGTTTCAAATCATGACTGGACAAATACTCTGCTCTTAATCCAGCTTCAGATAGCTGCTTCACCTTCCTTTTCAAACCCTCCAACTCTTTAGGGGTTCTGCCCACTAACAAACTTCCTGAAAATTACAATACCCATCACAACCATAAACTGTCTTATCACCTTTTAGCAATTAAAACCAATTTTAAATACATCCATATAGAAATGACACCAGAAGTTGTGTATAGATATGAGAAGATTTAAAAATACCGTTCTTCTTCCATCCCAATACCTCCAATGGATTTAACCCTTGATCACGGATGCTTTCCGCAAACATCATCCACAGTTCGTGGCTTCGCATTGTAAACTCCCATGTATCGCTCTCCGGTGACTTGTGCGTTATCCATATGTAACCTTGCCCTGGAACCACCACAAATTCCAAGCACAGAGTTAACATTTCTTCTCACTATCAATCACAATGAGTCAGCAAACAGAAAATTACAGAAACCATTTACCTGCACCAGTGGCACCAGAGCATGGGACGGCTTTATCAACAACGGCGACGGATAGGTCCGACCCGATTAGGAACTGCCGGGCAATAGTTAACCCGATGATTCCAGCACCAATGATGACAACATCGAAAGTATGAGTAGAAGCTGTGATAACGGGTTTGGGCCGGAGTTTTAGGGTATTGTGATTTGAGATTGAAAGAGGTTTCCCGAGCAATTTGGAGCCAAAAAAGCTAGTTTTGAAAGCGACGGTACATAAATGTCGGCTTCTTGGAAGTGAAACGACGTCGCGGTTATGCGTATTGGAGCATGGAGAATATAAAGAGATCGCAGCCATCACTAGCGGTTGTTCATTAACGGCAACTATGAGAAGAAGCAAAGAAGTAGTCGATTAATTGACCAGTCAGAAAATCGAAGTTAACTGCGGCAGGGCAGTGACGATTCACCATACCACAGACTTGTTTTTTAGTCGCTATTAAATTACATTTCCATCCTTATTATAATTCTGAATAAAATATTTTCTAGCGAGCAAATTGTTTAGAAGTTGAGAATTAAATTTGGCGCCTCAAGTGTCCTCAGCGATACGTGAAGGATTGATGACAAACTCTGAAAGATGTAAGCGCCATTTCACAAATATTGATATTTGTAAGGGTTGTGGACAGCAAGAGGATGTGCTCCCCATGTCCAGCGAGATTGTCCTTGTGCTTGGGAGGTTTGGAAGCAGCTAGTTAATGTGTCATTCACCAGTTCAAGAGTTTAGATTTGCGCAACTGGTTTTGTTTCAATCTTTCCAAAGAGTCAGGTTTTGATTTTGATTACTGGCCTGACATTTTTGCGATGAAAGTTTGGTAGGAGATGGCTTGGTGAGTAATGAGCAGAGCAAGCTGTCGATGTTGAAGGCTTTATGGTCGCAAGTGCAGGATTCTGTTGTCCGGTAGGCAGGTGGGACGGGACCTACCAGAGATGAGTTGGGTTAAGTTTAATACTGATGGAGCATGTAAGGGTAATTTAGGACAAGCTGGAGGTGGTGAGTTTTTAGGTTCATAGCTGGCTGGTTTTGTTTGTAATATTGGTTATTGTTCTTCAGTTTTAGCTGAGCTTTGGGCGGCCTGCTTTGAGCTTAGCTTGGGAACTAGGTTACAAGCAGGTCATTTGGAGATGGACTCGACAACAATCTTGGCCATGCTTCGGTCAGGGTCTTCAAATGAGCAAGTAGCAGCTAATCTCCTTTTTCAATGCGGTAACCGTCTTCGCATGAGTTGGTCAGTTCAGTTAACGCATACATATAGGGAAGGGAATAGGATTGCAGATGCTCTAGCTAATATTGCTCTCCATTGTGAGCTTGGAGAGTGAATGCTTAGTGTCTTTCTTTTGGGTATCCCCCTCCGATGTATCAAAAAATAAATAAACAAAATAATCAAGAAATATTATAATGGAAACAGGTTCAAGTCAAACATCATATTGGTTACGCATCAGTATTATCACCTCAATAAAAGGGTTTTTCAAGCATTGTTTAGCTGCTAGTCAGAAAAACACCTCCAAAATAAGATTACAATGCAATTTCAAAATGATTTTTCTACAACATACCATTTACAATGAAGCTTTTCGTCTGCACAACTATTATTCATCTGCATGGAACATCTATTTCTGGTTGGATTAATGTAAAGATTTCTATACAAAATAATCCTATCAGCATCAAATGCAAGAAAAATTCTTTAAAATAAATGACCAAACAATGAGCCAAAGCAGCTTCAGTGCTTCACATCATCTGCAATGTCACATGTCCCACAGCCACCAGCCCTCCATTTTGATGCATGAGTTCCCAACAGATAAAAGCCCATAGATAGCAGAAGTGCCAGATTGATGTCATGTTAATTTCTGGGATCGAATAATGTATAAATTCTATGTATTCTTACATATTGAGATTCAGAACAAAACTTTCTCATTCATGAACATGAGACCTCAGAGATCATCCAAGCTAATCATCCATTCACTGCACCAATAAGTGTCTAATGACTTTGTTTTAGGATCAACTTCTGAATGATAGTCACAATCTGCCAAGGCTTTGTCTAATGAATCTGCTAAATTCTCATCCCATAGACCCAACCTGCAAGCTCTGTAGTAGGTCTCGTAACTTGTAGCTCTTACACCTTCTGAGACCATCTCTCTTAAAGGACCAAGAATCTCTGAACTATTATTCAGGACATCCAGAAGAGTTTTAGACAAACCAGGTTGCCAGAAAACTACAATGGCACAGCTTTTGTCTACTAATCTAACATCAAAGTCCTCAGAAAAAAAATTATGAGACTCTTGAAGCAGGCTTTTCAATAGCCCAGCTGACATCCTATCCCTAAACCCCCACAAAAAAACCAAGTCCTCACAGCTCACTTTCCTTGTGTTGTTAGTCCAAAGTCTGATGTCCCCATCAGTTGGGTCTTCCGGTCCAGATGAGTATGGATTGAAAATGTTTGCATAGGCTTCAAGGTCTGCGACTAGATTTTTGTCATCAGATTCGATAGAATTGGGAACAAGTTTGAGTATATAGCACAGCTTCGCAAACAATCGGCAAATTCCCACAACATTCAGCCCATGAATCCTGTCTTCATTTACCAAAGCTGAAAAAAAATACAAATCAGATTTACAGCAATCAGGCTCATGTTCAGGCAGAACACCATTTGTCATAAGTACCAATATCATGACATGATTCAATAGACAAGGCCAAATGATGAAACTGTAATTTACCAAAAGGCAACTTAATTTGTCTTGAATTTCATGACAACACTGATCACATATGCATAGTCAGTGAGTTCTGGTGAGAGGAACTTACCTTGTAATGGAATTTCCACATCAACTGGTGCAAAGAACCGATTCTTCAAGTAAGATATAGCCATAGGTATATTTTTCACTTTTTTCAGAGGACTAATTTCCCTCATCAAATGATTGACATCAATCACCTGAGGGAAAGCTAAGCACAAGGAACACATGAACTCTTCCATGTTAGGAGGTAAGGGAGCAAGGAATTTTGAGTGAATGAATGTCAAATCTGCATGTAACAATTGTAGGAGCTTGACCATTAAATGAAAAGACAACAAAAAGATACTTTATTACAAATTATCCAGAACACCATTATAAAGAGAAATACCATTAAGGGAATTGTGGGAGACAACAGGCTTCTGTGAAGAAGAAATCAAATCGATCACCTCTCGAAAGCCACAGACTTTCTTGTTATGTTCCTCTTCAAGGTTTTGAAGCTCTTTCTGTCAATCAAAACATTAATTACATCATTTAGAAGAACATAGGTCATTGCTTATATCCAAGGATTAAGATTCACTAGCTACCTGAAGAAGATCCTTGTCTTCTTTGGAACGTGTTAAGACAACACGGACTGCTTGGGTTCCTCCACCCTTGGCTGGAATTATTAGAGGGACAAGATTATCAGCGAATTCTTGCAACATCTGTAGGTCGATACACAAAATCAAGACATCACAGTAAAGAGCAAAATTACAAGAAAACACAAATTTGGTAATAATAGAAATGATAGAGAAACAATAAATAAGCATTGTCACTACAAATTAAGGATTTAAAACTTCATCACATCAATCTACCTCAATCACAAGTTGTACTTGGCGTTCACAGCAAACATCTATATTCAGGCATGGTCTTGAATTATACTCTTCACCTCCTAGTATGAGTTTTCTCAGGGAACTCACCAGAATCTCTGGAAATGACAAGCAAACAAATAAATAAGTTGAAAATATAGGAAGACATTAGTTAAACCACTCTTGAATTTTTCCTAACCATTAGTCTTTATACTCGAATCTGTACATGCATTTTTCCAATGCTTAACACGTGATCTGGTCCTTTGAATGAAAACTAGATCAGCCGTAGAAGGAGCAGAAGTAGATTCTATCTTATCATTAGCAGGTATCGGATTTGGATTCCCCATCCAAATTTTTGCTGCAGATTCTTGTGCTCTGGACAAATATGATATGCCTATCAAGAGGAAAAAAAAATCCTTTTGAGTAAAGAATTTTCAAATAAAAACTGAGTAAACCTAGGCCCCCAATTCCCACTATTCACACTTTCTTCAGTTTAAGCAGATAGTTTGTGGATATACATCTCAGGTAGTCACCGTCGGAAAGATGAGTTATGTAATTGTAGTTCTAGCATGACACAGAAAACATATGTACTAGGGTAGGTCAATGGCAACAGACACAGTATTCTCCTGCTTTCATGCTTAGTCTTTGGAAATAAGAGCATAAACATGAAAAGTGAGCTTATTTGTCTATTAAATCAGGTTGAATAAAAGGGAGGATTTTTTTTGGAAGATGCCAAAATTATCAAGCAGATTTTCTAACAAAGATTAGGAGAACACCAATGAATGCCTATACAATACAGGAAAATATCAACAATAGGATAAAGATTTAAACCACTGGCATGGAAGTACAGCTACAACTATTACTCACTTGCAGATATGGCATAAAAAAAGGCGGGAACAAAAAGAAAAAGAAGAAGAAAGAAATTAGTAGAATGTTTTCAATTTTGTGCCTAAAAGAAATTAGCCGAATTTTATTTCAATTTTGTGCCAAATCTTTAACAATGTCAAAATTACATTACCACGAGAAGCAAGAGAAAAACAAGACAGCGACAATTACACAGGAAAATGTAAACATATGTATCACAGAGCCAAAAAAGAAAAGCTAACCACAAAAACTACTCACAATAACCATTCTTGATTTACATTCAAAGACACTTCATTTCCCCCTAATCATTTCACCTCTTATCCATTTTGATGATTTAGTCAAAGACAAAGGCTAATGTATTCCACTTCAGAAAGATTATGTCAATTTTATTGATAACTTCATAGTATCATTTATTTGTTAAGACTATAGGGACATTGCTATCCACTTAAATCTACAATCAAAATTCGAGTTTCAACCTGCACAATCACTGGGGCCATTGCTACACAAGAATCAAAATCTTCAGTCACTAAACATTTTCAATGTTGATATATATATATATATATATATATATATATATATATATATTGCAGCTGGTTGATACTAAGACTTACCATCATGTATACAAGCATTAAAATCAAAACCTTGTCGAGCCATAGAAGTCAAATAAGAAGCTTGACAAGAAAAACTGTAAGATGGCATCCCTATCTTTAGTTCATCTCTAGGGAACAGGTGAAAGTTGTATCTGCGCCAAAAACAAGAAACTTGCATCTAACAACACTTTACATGAATTTATTGAAAAACAAAAATCACTAAATTTTCCTTCATTTTCTCAGCAACCAAACATAGTATTAAATTGGTTAATACTTACGGATGGGCAGTGACTTTTGATGCCTTGACAGTGAAGGGGCAAACAGCGAACTGAAGAACCTGGAATCGTTCGGCGGCGTGCTTGGCTTTAAAGTAAGCGATATCGGGAGTATCGAAAGGAGAGACACGGTGCCATGGGGCGGAGAAGGAGCCAGTCTTCTGTAAGGAAACAGCTATGAAATCAGAGCTAGAGATGTGAGTTTTGATTTCCTCGAGAGAATCCGTGAAATTGGACTTGGTAACTTGTTTTACGCTCCAATGATGGTGAGTTTTGTGGTTGTTGGAGAGGTGAGTGCAGAAGAGGCGTCTTTGTGGTAGCCATGGAGGGAGAGAGACCATTTTTTCAGCAAGGGAGAATGGTAACGGTGCGGGCTGCTTATATTATTTATTATGGACTTTTAATCATCTTACAAATGAGACTTAGGTCCATGGCTTCTTGTGGATGGGCTTAATAATACTATAGGGTACAAAACATGAATTATTTTTATTTTTTTGGATAATTATGATTTTGTTATTATTATTATTAGAATATTAATCAGTGTTTTGAAAATTGGATAATTTTGGTTCAATTGAAAAATTGAGAACTGATTATTTAATTGATCTGATTCACTTTCAATTATCCATCCTTAAAAACTGAATTAAAATATGATAATATGACGAATTAACCGGTGACCCGGTTAATCCGGACCGGATTATCCGGGTCGGGCTGATCATGAATGGTTTGGTTTAGGGTTTGGTCATCAAATAAATAACCTTGAATAATCCAGAAAATGACAAAATTCGAAGCAGAAAGATAGGGAGGAAAGGAATTTTAAAAACAAAAACCCGTTTGTTGCTGCTCTCTGTCTGTGTGTCCGTGTGTAGGTCGGCTGGTGGAGAGAAAAGACTCCACATTTCCAGTCTAGAAAACAAAAACAAACAGAACCAATAGAAGACCCAATTTTTTTCTTTACAAGTTTCCTCATTTTTCTAAGCAACCAAACAAAAGAGCAAAGAAATTATGTTTCAATTGAAGAAAAAGGAAAAATGAAATTTACTCACCCATTTTTTTCTCCCTATAATTATGATTAAGTTGAATTAAAACAGCCCATCCTTAATCACTAAACAAAAGAGAAATGGTACAGAGCAGCTAATCAAGTTCACTAACTTTGAAACAGAGTCCTTCAAAAACAAAATTAACTAAAAAAATACCCAAAATCCCACCAACCATATATACGCAAAAGAGAAAGAGAGCTTGCACAATTGAGAGACTTCATGTCCCAAAGAAAATGGAAATGGAAAGTGGAAGAAGAAGAAAAAGCATTCAACAACTAACAACAGAAATGGCCAAAAGAATGAGAAAAGGAAAAAAAAAAAAAAAGAGAATTTTTTTGAGTTTATTAACCTTCTGTGTATAGATTAAGTAAAGAATCCCAATTGTAGAGAAAGTTGATGAGAGAAAAAAGAAGGCCATTAAAGCCAAAAAAATAGGAGAGGGTGTCAACAGAGAAGAGAACCTCCCCATAGGTGGATAAAACGGTGACTTTATTGAAAATAAAGTGCCAGAGAAATGGTATCAAAAGTTCAATTTAAAAAAATATAAAATGAATAAAAATTTAGGTCATTAATATATAAATTTAAGAGTTAACTACTGTTTGTCATGTAAAATAAGATTATTTAACATGTTAAATATATATATATATATATATATATATATATATATATATATATATATATATATATATATTTATTTATTTATTTATTTATTTATTTATTTATTTATTTATTTATTTATAAATGAGTAAATATATTAAATTATAAAATAAAAATATTAAAATTAATAAAAATTTAGGTCATTAATATATAAATTTAAGAGTAATTACTGTTTATCATGTAAAATAACCCAATACATTAAATTTGTCTAATATTTTAAAAATATATTAACTCTCTCCTGATAAATATTTTGTTATATTAATACTCTTTCCGCCTAAAATAATCAATAAGAACAGTAAAAAAGATAAAAATATCATTATCCTTTATTTTAAATTAATTATATTTTATTTTTTACTTTAAATAATATTTTTTAAGGTTAAAAAATTTATTTTCATATTTGTAGACAATATAAAAATAAAAAATAAATAAAAATATTTTTTATTTTTTATTTTTATTTTAAAAAGTAATTTAACAAGAAATTAAATTATTTATTTTTAAATTTTTTAATACAAATAACAAATTCATTTTCATATTTTTGACAAATTTGAAAATAGAAAGTAAAAATATTTTTTATTTTTTATTTTTTATTTTTTATTTTTCAAATTTTTTATTTTTAAAAAAAATAAAAATATTTTTATTTATTTTTATTTTTAAATTTATCAAAAAATATGAAAATATATTTTTTAATTATAAAAAATATTTTTTAAAATAAAAATAGAATGTAATTAATTAAAAATAAAAGGTAAATATATTTATTTTTTTTTACTGTTCTTATTGACAATTTTAGGATTGAATAATAGTAAAATTAGACGGAAGAGTCTAATAATATATTAAATTGAAAGAAAGAGTCTAATAGTATATTGTGACATTCGTCGAGAAGAATTATTATATTTTTAAAAGATTAGAGGATTTAGTGTATTAGATTTTTTTATAAGGGAGAAATAGTAATTAACATTAAATTTAATTATAATACTAATATAAATATATTTCTAATTAAATTAAATTAAAAGTCTAAAATTTACTAAATTAACTAAACAAAAATATTTTTATTTAACTAATTAAATTAATTAAATTTGTCTTGTTTATTAAAGGTAATTTAATTATTTAATTAGATATTAATGAAATTTTTTTTTAATAATAAATATTTAATTATATAATTATTTTATTATTTTATTTTAATTATATATGTATTATATTTATTTTAAATATAAATAATAAATATAAATTATATAATAAAATTTATATTTTTTATATTATATAATATTAATTTATTTTTAATTTTATTTTAATTTAATGAGTTTAAATTCAATTAAATTTATGACTTTTTAATTATCTGTCATCATCAATTTTTTGCCGGCCGGGTCTATTGATATTAATAAACCTAGAAGAATAATTTAAGAAAAAGGTTTTTCTTTCAGCTGAATTGGGGTTGGGTTGTATATGTAATATATCTATTATGTTTGGAGAGGAGGGAACTCAGTCCTTGACTAGTTAGCAAATACTGCTCTCACATAATCTAGGGAATAAGAATGGCAACTGCGAGTTTGAGACAGATTTCATTATTTTTATTCTCATTCTTATATATTAAAATCTCATATTATTTTCATTTCAATTCCTAATAAATTTAAATTTTGATATTTCATTCAATTTCCATGAGTATTGGGTCCTCAAAAATTTTATGAGACCCATTTTTTTATATAAAAATTAAAAATAAATATTTAATTAAATATAATATTATTTTCAGATAAATTTATTAGAATTTGTTACTATGATTAGAAGATTTGATTTTCTTATAAACTTATTACAAAATTATATTATATAAATTGATATTCATTGATGGATATGTTAAAATTTAAATAAAAATAAATAAAATAAATTATAACATATAAATTATAACAAATTTTATTAAAACTATTTAAAAAATAATGTTATAAAATTAATAATTAACCACTAAATCGAATATTTATATTTTAATATAACAAAAAATTTAAATCTTATATATTTTTCACAAATTGTTATTATTATAATTATTATTATTAAATTTATTCTATAAATAATTTTTTAATAACTTAATTACTTAATAAAATATTTAATAATAATATTTTTTAAAGTTAATAATGAATAATTATATTTTTTAAAAATTCAATCATATTATAAAAAATAATTATTTCTTATATATATATATATATATATATATATATATATATATATATATATATATATGACAGGCGAGTTCGAGGCAGATTATGGGGTAAGACATATAATTATTATTCTCACCTCATACTTATTAAAATAAAATTATTTTTTCAGTCTCCGCCCTATTCACTTAGTCAAAATGGAAATTTTCTACTTTAATTGGGGCGGAACAAAGCAGATTCCCATTAGATTGGGATATTTTGTCATTCCTACTAGGGAAATTCACTCGAGTTAGTACCTGCAAATATTTATGAAGATATGTTAGTTGATGAAGATTCAGGATATATGATATTGAGATATTTAAAAAAAGATGACTAGTTTTTGGATTTAGGTACAAGCCTGAGACAATTTTATGGATTTGTAGGATGAAAAATTAGTATTAAAGTGTCAAATATGAATTTGACAAGATTTTTTCGACATTTAAGTAAGTGGTTTGATCCTTTGAAAACTCCAAGTAAAAAAATAATTAATCTTGAGAAAATATATTTTTTAGTAACAGAAAATTTATTTGCATGAGTTTTTTATTTTTCTCTTTATTGTGGCTTAACTAGACCAACTAATGAATAAGTGACGGCTTCTTAATGGCAAAGAGAAAAGATATTTGAATTGATGGGACAAATCATACTTTTTATTTTAGTCTTATGACATTATGCGTGTTCTTAAATATTATGAAAGGATGACTTTTTTTACGTGTTATATCCACTGTCTTATTCTAATATAATTCATATTTCTTCAAAATAAAAACATCATTGGAGTCTTCTCTAAAAAGCCGACAAATTGCTCATATATCTTTGAAGAATTTTGATGAGACCCGATTTCTAAAAATTACTCTAGGTACTATCAATGTGAGATTTGAAGTTTGAACTTATAGGTGATCGAGCTCAAAGATATTTTATATGAATAATATATCTGATTATTAATTTTAGAGTGTTATTTTGAGCTATAATTTTTTTAAAACTTTATTACCTCAATCCAATTTCATAAAACTTATTCATCCAAATCCAGGGACTTTCATATTTATTTCCTATAAGGTAGGGACGTTATATGGCCCTGTAGAACTGTTGTTTAGTTTTTCCTAGATTTTAAGTCCTCCTTTATATATATATATATTCTCCTAGGGGTAAAAAATAAAGGGGGATTTCTTTTAGGTGTATTAGTCAGTAATCTCTGCTCTTTCTAGTTTCTATATCAATTTAAGTGTCGTCGTCCATCCACCATTTAGTACTATTAGAAAACACGAATCCTTTTCTATAATATTGTAGAGACTAATAGACTTTAATCATAGTACATGAAGTTAATATATGAACTTTACATATAATAGATTGTTTTTAATAGGTGTGATATCGGTTTTGTTTGATTAATTTAAAATTTTTTATTAAATCAAATCAATATTTTTAATTTGAAATTTTTTTAAATAAAATCAAATTATTATTATAGCTAAACTATTAATTTGATTCAGTTTGATTTAATTTGATCATTTTCAATTTGTCAATTTCAAATCAAAAATATTTTTATAAATCAATATTATTTTATTATAAATTTAAAAAAAATACAGATAAAGTCTCGTAATAAAAAAAATTTAGAAAATAGTTAAATGTACAATATAACTTGTTTATTTCATTAATTAGCAACCTAAAACTTATATTTTTTTTTATCAAGAATTAAACTATTTTTTTATTTATTTTTAATTAAATTATTTTTTATTTATTTTTAATTAATTTTCATGAATGATATTTTTTAAATTTTAAATTAATGTCAAGTTAAAACAAATACGTGAATATAGATAAAATAAAATCAAACATTTTTTATTATAATAATAGTAGAATATATATATATATATATAAAAAAAATTTATATTCGGTTGAGTTTGAAATAAAAAAAAAATTAAATTACAAATTAAACTGAATTTTCGATTTACTTAATTTTTCAAATTAAAATCAAATTAAATAACTATCAAACTATTAATTTTAATTTAATTTAATCAATATAATTAGATTTGCTTGGTCACAATAATTCAACTGTAGATAAAAAAAAATATCGTGACACCAAATTTTCAAGTGAATTAATAAAATAATAATACAAAATTTTAAAACCCACAAACTTATATATTCAAAATTCGCATTCTACGCATTTAAACATTAATAGAAATTTAATCTATATTTTTACGCTATACCAAAACATAATCTAATGGTCTGAACACTAGACTCTGAATAATAATAATAACCACATGAGAGGAAAAAAGATAATTCAATCTTCTTTACAATACACTAAAAATTAAAAAAATTATTTTATTAACTCGTGGAATTATATGTTTGCTTTTGAACCCCTCAATTTGAGCTCAAACTTGCAATATTAGTATATAGATAGATTTAAAGTTACATAAATATAAATTATACATTCTTCTCAAGTTATTACCAATAAAAGAAGTATTAACCAAAAGTTAACATTACCTCTCTAATCTAAATCACCAAATTAGAACTAATTAAATGTTCATTGTTCAAAAAAAAAAAAAAAATTCAAACAAAATCATAGGAGAGCAATAAATTTTTTGTGTTCACAAGACTTTTTTATATACATATACATCAGAAATCCTTATAAGAGAGAGACTACTAAGTTTTGGCTAGAAATTTAAATTTTAAAATTCATGCATTATTTGAGAAATATTCAACCATTAAATTATTATTTATTAGTCCAACAATAATGGGCTAAAGGTCACATATGTAAATGGAGTGTAGTGTATCTACTATGACAAAGGATGACTTTATTTCTCATATGTTTGTTGCATAGACAATGTCCTCCAACTTATCAATAAAATAGGAAATAAAGGTAGGCTTGTCGCCAAATTAATCCTTGGAGTCGCCAAGAAAAGAATCTTTTAGTTTTTTATATTGGTTTCCCAGCAAGGAAACGACTGTAAAAATCCAAAGCCTCTTGTGGTTTGTATTCTGGGACAGTATGTCCAGAACCCTGCACCAATACAATCAGATAGGAGAATTGTGATTCACAATACAAAATCACAAAAAATTTGAATAATCAGAGAGTTTAATTCATATTTGCAATTGAATATTGGCACATTTGTGTTTACCTTTATTGTTAAAAAGGTGAGATTGTTCTCATATCCTTGTAGAAACCTGCATACAATAAACTATCAGAAGTGTCTCTTATTTATGCCGAAGAAACTTCACTGACTTTCTATGAAGATGACAATTATGTGGGAACCACCCTTCAGATGGATTCCATTTATTTAGGAATACATACTGCACTGGATGCATTGAATAATTCAGCTCAACAAGTGCAATTCACCGTCACTCATAATTATGTGGAATTCACTTCAATTCCTCTTCTTTTAAGAAATGTAGTGCAGAAAGTTACAAAAAGTACCTTTCCTTAATATGGAAAGAAAGATTCTCATGAAATGCAAGTAAGGGTTTCTTGGTGATATTATTTCAAGATTTATTTAGACAAATAATCACTTGAAATGATCATGGATTAGACTTGAGTTCAAGTATAAAATCAGAAAAAAATAAGCATAGTGTTAAATTTCAGATGCTCAATCATTTCAAATGATTAGTTATCTAAATGGATTCAAGTGATTTTTGGTTGAATAAAGTTAATTAAGGTACCCGGCAACTTGTTCATTAGAAGTCCATGGCCTCCATTCATCCACTATTTTATATCCCATAGATCTTGTCCATGCTTCACTGCCAGTGTATGGGACGCACATATCGTGATCCCCGCTATAAAAAAAAAGTTAACAGCAACTTGCATCAACCACGAGAAAACACAAAATGAAGTGTTAAACAGCACAAGTCAAAAGGTGTACGAATTAGTCATAATATTTGACAAAGTTAACTGTAATTACCAGAGATGTGAAGACAAATCAGAAAAAAGAAGTTTTCAATGTCAAGGAAACTCGTGTTCAATCTAGTTTGATACAACTCAGGAGAGAAAACAGAAGCAGCCACCCTAAACCAGGGTTTTAAATAATGGAATTGGAAATTGTGTAATAGAATTGGAATAAACAGGACAGTATTGGCTGCAGCTATCTTGAATAGTTTTTCAAAATTTGCAAAATAACCCAAATAAATATTAAGTGAAAAATATAACTAAATATCATAATAATATTATGTGGATATGTGATTTCCAATCACTCATAACAGAGAATACTGTATTGGTAGACTAAGAATCTGAAACATGAGAAACACACCTTACTTGCATGTTTTTGAGTCCATCTTATTCACAATATACATCCTTAATTATTCTCACTCATAAAAAACACATTTCAATTAATATCCAAATTTTTACAGTTACTGCTTTGAGGAAGTCAGGATAACCCACCAATTGTTAAGGTAAAAACCATAATGCAGTAATTCCACTGTAAGTTATTTATTACGTCTATTGTTGTACAGGCAAGATAGCTAGGCCAGAAGCACTTCAAATATTTTTCAGTAAATTCATGAGTCCTGAATCAGGACAGGCTGCAAAGAAATTATTCTCTTTCGAGGCAACTGGAAAAGAATGAAAATCAAAAGCCCACAGCATGCTTTAAAATTAATTATCTTCTAATATACATGATTGAGGTTATTGCTTTGTCAGCAACAGAAAGAAGTGGTTTCGTTATTTTAATATTAATTATTTCAACCCAAAAGAATTGTATTTACCATTCACTTTCCTACATTACCCAAAAAATATATAAACTCTCAGAACTTACTTTTTTCTTTCTTGCGCATCTAGTTAATATTCTCACCAAAATAAACTAATAAAAGAAATTGACTTTGGAGATCTACCTGTATATGAGTGCTCGATATCCCCTCAAAGTGAGGTTCCTGTGGAACTTGATCATGCTTCCTGCATCATGGCTAAAGAGGATTTTATCTGTACATAATTCCCAAGTACCAGCTTCCTGTTTGGTTGCAAGTTTCGTAACTTATCTACTTTCGCAAAATTGTATGAACAATGAAATGGCATAAACTCACCTCATCAGCATGGATTGCTTTCTTTACTGCTGCATTGTTTAACCATGTGGTAGCAACTTCATCACTCTAAAGAGATGATATTGCAAATAAGCCCAAACACATAAGGCAAATAGAAAAAGAGAAGCTATCACTACATTAATGATGAAAAATTAGTTGTGCACAATTTAATGAATAATAAACAACAAAAAAGCTCAAGTGGGTGTAGTAGCTGATGGGTAGCCTTTTTGGCTTTTTGGTTTAACAACAAGGTGGCCTTAATAGCAAGATGGATCGTTAGTAATTAAGCAATAACATATATTTCATAACAATCAAACAAAAATATATAGTGAATGTATTGTATATGAGGTTTAGAAGAAAACATGCCATAATGTAAACTTTCATAATGCTTTAAGAACGAGCAATATATGATAAAGAAGCATAACATGATAACAAAACATGCAAGAACCAGAAGATTCTTTTTTAAGCTTCAAAAATTAATTAAGGAAGGTTTCAAAAAATATATAAATGATCAAATGATTAAATATTAATGACGTACAGTGCATGGAACATTTCCGCTATTGAGGAGTTGTGGCCAGGTTGGAACAATTCCCTCTCTCACTGGAGCTCTAAGAGGCCAGGCACGACCAAACATCCTTTTTCTCACAGGAAGAGGCCTATCAGTCTCACCTAATTGCATAAAGCTGGAAGGTAACCTTATTTTAATATCTGTAACCTCCTTCGGATCATTGCCATGATAGCATGGTTCTAGAATGTTGTATATATTTAAACCTTCAATGGTCTGAGTAAACAACAGAGAGCACATAATGAAGGCAAGTCAAACTTCTCTTGAAATCATGATTTAGAATGTTCCATTACCTCGTCAACCTTGGCAAGCTTGGTCTCACAAGTATCACTAAATGGATTATAGAAATTTCCCTTGCATTCATTGTTTACTTCCTGCAGAATGCAACTTACATCATCCAGAAGAATGCTTAGACAAAGAAAAAAAACTTTACCTTAGTTTCAATACTCAAACATAAACTCTTAAAGAATCTAAGAGTTTAAAAAATTATCAACAACATACAAACTATAATCCCCCTGTTTGGAAACTTAGATTTTGCAATAGTTCAATTCAAATGAATTATATTTTATGATTTTTCATGTTTGGGAAAAGGTAATTTATAGAATTCAATTCTTTTAGTATAATAAGAAATTATTTTAAAGTAAACAGGAATCATGCCATTTCACAATATTTTAAATTAATTAAGGCTTCATAGTCAAATTACACAAATATATAACCTAATATTCTAAAATTTCAACACAATAAGTTATTATTAAATAAATAAATGTAATTAAGAAAATAAGATAAATTGAATCCATTATTTATGTACATAATATTTGGAACAATTCTTACAGAAGAATCCAATTCAATTCATGAGTTTTTAAATGAATTGAATTCTTTCAAATAAGTTTTTCCAAATGGAGCCTAAAACAATTCATGCTCCTGCTTTCCACACATAAGAAGAAGCACACTAAGGAAGGACATAAGAAACTATCATAAAAATGCATTGCATCTGAATTAAATGCTCTACTCACCTCAAATAGGTCATTTGAGATTAGGCCCATTCCATGTGCAAATGGTACAAGAGCATTGCCATCAAATACGTCATCAGTAACTCCATTTCCCACCAAATACCCCTGCATGACATGATTTAAGATTGCAGCCACACCTTTTAACTTCAAGAAATGACTTTCCAGAGATGCATATTAGGATTACATACCTTGAAATTAAGGGTGGGCTTTACACCAGCATCAAGCCCTATCAAATATCCAAAAAAAATGCATATTAAGATTGTCTCATCACATGCAACTCAAAAGTACAAGGATTAGTATTACCTTTCAATACTTCATAAGAAAGCATTGGCACATACACTCCAGCATATGACTCCCCAGAAATAAAAAAAGGATTGGAAAGGAACTCTGGGTAAAGCTCAAACCACTGGTTGCAGAATATCGAATTGATGAGACTCAAGTACAATGGGAAACAAGAAATAGTTATAAATAAATCAAATTATGCCTTTTTTCTTTATTTTCTTCCTCAATTTTATACCTTGAGAAGAAACATATGTGAATCCAATGCAGTCTTTATATCACCAGTTATGTAATCAGATTCATTCTTAGAATAAGAGAACCCAACACCAGCAGGGGAATCTAAATATAAAATGTTGGAAACCTGGAAAGCAAAGAACAATAAAGATGTATGTGGTTAGTTTCATGTAAATGGAGAAAATGGAACCAAAATAAGTAGTAAAAGTTGCAAATTGCAATTTCTGCAAAGAAAAAATTAGAAAAAAAAAAAAGTATCTTTTAGAACAAAATCAAGTCAACCTTGGACCAGCTGTATCGATTAAGATGCAATGTGGGCAGATCTTCAGATGCACTACCAGCTTCAAAAATGAAAGAACCTGCATAATGAAATTTAGCAAAGCAATCTTATTTCATAAGAAAACCTAAGAACTAACTTAGAAAAGCCACGAGAAACAGGCAGAACAGTTAATTCATTAAGGGGGACAATAAATTTGGTATAAAACATAAAATCCAAAATCAGTCTGATCAAATCATCAAAATAACTGCCTTTAATTGATGGATATACAATACAAAAATTTGTGATTTTGGGTCTCAAATCATTCTTGAAAAATTAAATTGCCTTGTTAAAAAAAATAATAAATAGAGCAAAAAGACAGACTAACTATTAAACAACAAGCATTACTTCAGTCAAAATGAGGTTCTTAACTAATATTATTACTGCAGTATATATTCAAGAAAAAAAAAATTGAATAATTGGTACCATGCTCATATACAAAACCATCAAAGCTAGAGCATCCAGGTCCACCATTGAGCCAAAGAACAACAGGATCCTTTGATGGGTTTCCTTCAGATTCAATAAAGTAATAAAACAATTTCTTGCCATGGCTTTCATCAACGGTCACATACCTTTACAAACCCAAAAAAAGAAAGAAAACCCACAAAATCATCAGTTCCAATAAAATCACATATTGGGTAACAATTACATAACATCAATTCCTAAAACTTGGGAGAAAATAGAACAGTGAGAAAATAGAACAGTGAGAAAACAGAGGAATATGAAGCAGAAGCAGCAGCAGCAGATATAAGCAGCATAATATATAATACAAATAGAGAAATAAAGTGGTAATTAGAAGCATACCCAGAATAGTGTTTAGAAGGAAAAGTGCCATTGAAACCAGGGAGTTGAGTAATAAGAGCCGTTTCAGGAGCAGAGTGAGCGAGTAGTGCAAAGGTCAAGAAAATGTAAAAAACAACAATACTGTCCAAGATGGGACATGTTTTAGGGTTATCCATGACTGCTTAAGATACTATGAATAGAAAAGAATGGATCTTTTGAACTGAGAAATGATATATATAATAATAATAGTGTAAAAAAATCTACCCACAAACAAACACCATCAATGGAACCCAATACTTCTGTGATGATTTTTATTTGTAGCAAAAGATTAGTGGGGAATGAGTTTTTGCACGTGGTAGTCAGAAGTTGCCCATAATCCACTAGCCATCCAATAAGTTAACAAAGTGAAGGAACAAGGGATGTGGTGGTCCAGATCAATTAGTTACTTGGAACCCTGTTTACGCTAGACATAATAAAACAAAAAATCAAGAGTAAAAAGATAAAATGTAGTAAAAGAAAAACTTGTTAATATATAATGATAATATTGGTGAATGCTGAAAGCTAAAGGTTAGTTCATTTGGTAAAATAAATTTACTTTTCACCTTATTTATCAATGTAATTCAGAAAGAAACATTTATGTGATATTTATTAAAATTAAAAATTAAGTTCGGAATAATATAATATAATTTTTAAAATATAAATTTATTTAAAAAATTAATTATTTATTATATTTAATATAAATTTTAAGACTATTATTTTAAGTGATTTTTGATTTAATTAAAATTTTTAAAACATATGTTATTTAATAATTAAATATTAAAAATTTTAATTTTAAGAGTTGAATTACATAATGAAATATCACCTTAATCTTAGTTAACATATTCATGGAATGAAATAGAATGTAATCATAGATAAATTTAATATGAATAAGAGATATTTAATCTCAATTAATTTCAACAGACTCAAGAATGAATCAGAAAATATTAATTTCAACCAACTCATAAATGAATGTGAAAATATTTAATTGTGGATGTGGTAGTACTTATTTTTTTATATTTTTACATTTTTTTTTTTACTCAATAGAACAAGATTTTCAGTTTTTTTTAATCCAAAGCAACAAGATTTTTACTTGATGTATTGGGTTTTCCATAATTTTATATACAAGTTTACTTTTAAAATAATTGATTTGCATTTAAAATTTTAGTCATATTATCTGAAAATAATTCTAACATTATTAAATTAAAATTTAAAAATAGATTTATATTTTTATATATTTTCATTGCTTCCATAGTTCTCCATTTTAAACAAATCATTTTTCTTCAAACATTAAAATTTTTAAATAAGGAGTGACCTTATATATATATACACATCAAACCCCATCCAATTCAAACTTTAAAACTATATTTGTTTTGAGAAAAATAAAAAGAAAAAAAATCAAAGTAATTTTCTTCATTTTGTTACTAACAAGAGAAAGAAAAAAAAAATATGATTTCCTCATTAAAATTTTTAGAGTAAAAAAATTTATCTATATTTTGAAGAGAAATAAAGAAAAATCAAAGCATTTCAAAATATTTTAACATAAATTATAATAATATCTTTTTTTTTCCTTTATTACTTATATTTTAACGAGAAATAAATTTACAAATTTTTTTTATACAAATACAAAGTCCAAATATGATAAAGAAAATTCAATTTTTTTTTATTTAATTTCTTTTCATTTATTTTATATAATTAGTTTACCAACATAGCCTAAAAAACAGATAACACAAGAACCGAAAAATGAAAATGGAATCTGACAATATGTGAATATATGATTGATTAGATGAAACGAAATTTTCTCCACACGATTTTGCATCACCCCATTTATCCATTTATTTCATATTTATGATTTTCCTTTTCTTTTTCTATATATGATTTTGCACCCTATTAACCATACTTTTCAAACTTAATCCGTCATTCCAACTAATAGAGGTAGAAAATCACTGTTAAGAGATTTAATGAGGTTGAAATAAAAATAATTAAATTAATAATTAATATTATATGTAATTTTATAAGCAATATAATAAAATAAATTTAATTACACTAAATTTTTTTATCAAAAAATGTAAAAATGATTTTATAATTTATATAGTGGTAGAATAAATAGGAAATAAGAATTTTAAAAGTAATAATTTTTTTTGTTAATAAAAATTAGAGAAAATTATTTTTTTAGTACTAAAAAAACTTAAATTTATTTTACAAGGCTATTATTACTAATATTTTATTATTATTATTTGGCTAATAGCTCAATTCCTTCCCCCTTAACTATAAACACAAGTTCAATTCCAGTCTCTTATTTTAAGATGCATGGTTCATTTGCACTCTCTAACTATAAAATGTGAGTCAATTAAGTTCAATTTCTGACTGTCCATAACAAATTTGTTAGTGATTTGGGAAAATTGTAATTTTTTTAATCTTGGATTCCACTTTCTCTTAACTTTAGTGAACTTTCCAATTTCCAATGACTTTTGTATAACTTCCTTTGTGGAAGTTTATATTTTTTAATATTTTAAATATGTCATTTATGCATATCAAATTAATAGTTAAGAATCATTACTTAATTTATAATTCTTGTTACTCCCTTTGGCAGAAGAAGGATAATATATATTTGAAGGTGCATAAGGAATTCCACAGTTGTAGTCCAAATCAAAGGAGGATTTTTCATTCGAATAGCATGAGCGACTTGAACATTGGAGATCAAGAGAGAGGTAATGTGCAAGTAAGAGTTCTCGTTTCATTGTGCAGCTGGTTCTTCTTTTTCAAAAATTTTTATATTTCGTATAGTAGTGATGCACAATAACACGGCTTGAACTGCCCAATCATAGAGTTTGCATGCCTTGGACAGATCATGATACATTGGTAGTTACAAATACAAAGAGGAAGAGCCTTGGACTCCTACTTGTAGAAATAAGGAGATTGCCGAAGGAAAGGGGAAGCAAGAACGATACTTGGCTTCCCACTTCCCAGAAAAAGAACAAATAATCTCCCTCAAAAGGCATGAGGAACTTGTTCCAAGTTTTCTTTGAGAAGAAAAAATTTCCCAAAATTTGACATCATATTAACTAGGATAAGAATAATCTAAAAGATAAGAGTTCTATTTATCCTTGAAACTTAGAGAGCTAATCTTCTAGTTGGTAATACTTGTATAAAATACCACTATGTACATTTGATAAGTGTGAATGAATATTATAAAATCCTTTCATGGTGTCATAGCTATATTCATTGCCAATTAATTATATAAGCTAAAATTACTTTTTAAAGTTACTTTTCGGTTAGCTTGTGTCTTTTCATGGTTTTCTATGCTCATTTTTTTGCTTTATCACAACTTCTTGATACATCTATAGTAAATAACGATATTCCAACGGCATATTATTACAATGTTGACAACCAAAGGCGAATCTACTGCACGGCAAGAGGCAAATGTCTTTTTTTAATTTTAAATTTTTTTAATGTAAAATTATTATTTAGTTTTTATAATTTATAAAATTAATAAAATAATTTTTTTATTTTAAAAAATTAATTTTTTAATCTCTAATAAAGTATTATTTAATCATATAGTCTTTTATTTTTTTTTTCTTTTTTGACCCTTTAATTTTTAAAAATTTTAAAATAAATTACTATTCAATTTCTGAGATTTACTAAAATTAATAAAATAATCATTTTATTTTGAAAAATTAATTTTTTAGTCTCTAATTCATTATCTTTTTAGCAATAGATAATATTATGGGTAAATAAGAAAAAAATTTATTATTTATATTATAATTTTAATAATTAAACCTAAATCAATAAGAAAAATGATTAACGCGTTTATCAACTAAATTAATTTTTGGAGTAAATTTTATTTTGTTTATTATAAATCTTAAATTAAATGATATTTGATAATAAAAAAATTATAAAATCTTTCATTTATTTAAAAACATATCTTATATTTTCATATTAATTTGGATTTAATTATTATGATTATACTATAAATGATTTTTTTTTCTTATTTATAAATTTAACAGCAAAAAAAAAAATGAATTTAGTATGATATAAGAAAATTACTTATAATATTATCTATTGCTAAACAGATAAATAAAATGAAATTATTTATACTTTCATAAATTTTAAAATATACAATCCAAATATAATATTATTAATAATTTATTTATCTATTAAATTAAATTGAAAAATTAAAAATATGGTGTACAATGAAAATTTAGAAAAATAAATAAATAATAAAATATATAAGGATAAATTTTAAAAAAAGTAAAGGTACAAATAATATATAAGGATAAATTAAAAAAAAAAAAGAAGTAAAGGTAAAATAAATCCCTAAATTTTTAAATTTATCTTAAATAGATTTAATTTGGGCAGAAACTTAATATTTTTATTCAAATTAGACTTATTTGAGATAGTTTAAAAAATTAATGATTTATTTGGATCACAATTAAATACAAGGTTTTAATTGAAAAAAATTGACACATTACAGGAATTTATTTGCCACTTTGCTCTATATTTTAAGAGCTTGAAGTTCTAATCAGATATACTTTATTATGTAGATATATTAGATTCGTATTTAGTTAAATTTTATTAGTAATTAATACTCAATAATAAAAATATATTGTTACTTAATTTATTGTTTATTACATTAAGTGCAAAATAATTTGAATTTTAGTATTGTACAAAATTGTATTATTATCATTATTATTCATAATTTCTATTTTAATTAATGATTTTATTTAGTTAATGTGTTTTGAAATTTAATTTAAAATTCTTTATATTGATTCTGCTGCTATTACAAAGCAACGTCTTGATAAGGATTTCATATGAAAGATCCAGGTCCTCCAACCAGGATTGAAGTTTTTGGTCTCCATTTTTTTTTAACTAGTATTATTATTAGTAACAATAAACCTTGTCACGAATAATACTACTAGTGATGGACAATTACATATATTCGTAACAAATAATTTTTATAACAATGATTATTGCCCCCTTAATATTATTCGAGATGACTTATAAAATTAGTGATAATAAATGTTGTCACTTACAATAATTTTTATGATAATATTATTATTAATTAAATAATTACATTTTATGATAATCATTATTGCCACTATATATATATTATAATCAATGATTTTAATGTATATATTTATTTATTTATGATAATATTATGATTTAGGTGACAACTTTTATATTTATAATCATTATAATATTTATCATTAAAAATATTTTTTTATGGAAATGTATTTATTATAGCAAATGATATTTTTTCGTCATAATTTTTATTATTATAAATTATGATTATTTTTAATGATGAAATTTTAGATAATAATATCATGATATTTTTTACAGTGATTAAATTTTTTTTATGATATTTAAATTTTGTGATAATTTTAATTGCATAAAATACATAATTTCTTCTGGTCTATAAGTACCAGTGTTCAAGCAACTAGTCCACATTTTTCACCAAACAACAGTAATATAAACTCTTTCAACAGGTCAAGTAAGTTTACTGTCCAAACAATTGCTACTTGTTATTCCTCATCACTCATCATGAACCCACCAAAGTCAACCGAATCCACTCATTAACCATTAAAGTACATCAGTACCACGACAGGATTTTCTTGCTGCCCCCACTGCCCGTACTCCACTGTCCCATTCTTCTTCGATTAATCAACCTGCTTTACTTAATCAACTACCTCAACTACAACCATCTTTGCCAACCTCCGTTTCCAGTGCCACCGAACCTGCAAATGCACATGTCCCAACCACCCCCATGACCGCCGTAACACAAATTAATTCTCTTAAACCACGATAAATACTTGATTTGCTGGCTGTTATTGAACTCCAAAGGTCGACTTGCTTTACACAAGATATTAAAGAGAATAATTGGCGGTAACGGATGCTTGAAGAGTATACTGCTTTGCTACATAATGATACTTAAGAATTAGTTCCTCCAAATTTAAAAGTTAATGTTATAATGTGTAAATGGGTCTTTCGGATGAAGCAAAAACTAAATGATTCTATAGACAATTGTAAAGCAAGATTGATAGCGAAAAAGTTCAATCAAAGGTCAGGAGGATATTATTCTGAAACATTTTCATTAGTAATAAAACCAATAATGATTCGAATTGTTCTATGCATTGTCGTCTCATAGGATGGCAATTTCGACAACTTGATATTTCGAATGCATTATTATATGAAACACTAGACAAGGCAATATATATGACTCAACCTCCAATTCATCCAAATAAATTTGAGTGTCCGTTTGAATTAAAAAATTAAAATTGAAATTAAATTAAATTTTAATTTTTTAGAATTAAAATTATAATTATAATATTTATTTTATATAAAGAATTGTAATTAAAATTAAAATTAAATAAAAAAATTAATAATGATGAAAGTAACAATGAAATTGGACCGCTGACGGTGGCTATAAGAGTAGTGGTAGATGTTGATGGCTGCCAAACACTGAAAATGAAAATTTCAATTCTAATTTTAATTTTAACTTCAATTTCAATTTTTTCTATTGATTTTCTTTATTGATTGAAAGGCTAGCTCAATGGTCTAAAATAAGTTTCTAAATAATATTAAAATTATTTATGATGTCATATATTGTTTAGTACATCTTGATGATTTTATGATAACTGACAATAAATTTTCATTAATTACAGGATTTATCAATTTTTTGTAAAAAAAATTTCATTTGAAAGACTTGGGCAAACTTGATTATTATTTAGGTTGGAAGCAACCTGGACTATCTCTAGTCTCCTTCTCTCTCAATCCAAATATATCACTGACTTATTGCAAAAAACCAACATGCACCATAGTGTGCCATATTGTCTACACCAACAAGCACAACATAAAATTAGCTCTTGAAGACAATGATTCAATGTCGAATCTCACTTTGTACATAAGCATTATAGGTGGATTGTTATATTTATCATTAACTAGATCAAATATCTCCTTTGCAGTTAATGAAGTTTCACAATATATGCATAATCCTATGAAAAAATATTGGCCTGCTATCAAGCGAATTCTTTGCTATCTTTGTGTTGTAAATTCTTTTAGCTTATTCATCACTCCAAATAAGTTAAAATCTCTAATTGCATACTTTGATCCTGATTATGCTGGTTATCTTGATGATAAAAAATCCAAATCTTAGTTTGTTATTTTTCTTGGTGGCAACTTATTCTTTTGATCTTTCAGAAAACAAAGAATTGCAAGTCGTTCTTTGACTTAAGCTGAATATCGATCTATAGTTACAGCAACTTCCGAACTCATATGAATTCATTCTATTTTTTAAGAACTTGGCAAATAACCTGTTGGGTATATTAAATAACTTTAATATATGTTCTAGGAGATCCAAGTTGACCAAAAATGAACCCCTCAAGTTGGAGGTCAAAAAGACCATTTCTATAAAGAAAATGGGCAAGTGCCACAATCGTGGAAGATGGGGTCATTTCATTGCAGCATGTAAGGCTCTTCTAAAAACTAAATCTAACACACTAAATAAAGAAATAAATATGATAGTACAAAATACTGAGTCTCAGAATTTTATTATTATGATCGGAAAAAGTGGAAAGACCAGTACTTCTTCAGAATGGTGGTTAGATACAGGAGCCACATGTCATGTTTGTAAGAACAAAATGTAACTTTATGATGTTACCGAAATCAACGAGACTATCATTATGGCTAGTGGAGACAAAGAAGTAGTGACTCACACTGGTACAACAAATTTAATGCTCTCTTCAGGCAAAATTCTAACTCTCAAAAATGTTAAAGTAGTTCCATCTATCTTAAAGAATTGAATTTATATCAGTCTTTTAGATATTGTTGGCATAAACACTTTAATTTCTAATGGTAAAGTAACTTTATCTGTTAACTCTTGTTATTTTAGATGTGCTTATTTGGTAGGTGGTATGTATAGACCGAGTTTAGCAAATAAAACAGTTAGTCATGTTAGTTCAAATTTAAATGATCCAAAAATTTTGCATAATCGATTAGGACATGTGAACTATAAGAAAATAGTTAAACTAGCTAAAACGCATAATATACCATTAGATACTTTGAATAAATTTAACAGATGTGAAGTATGTGCTCAAACTAAAATTACGAGAAAACCTTTTCAATCGGTCTCTAGGAGTACACAACTTCTTGAACTAATACATTCTGACTTATGTGATTTTAAAAGCTTCACAACTAGAGGAGGTCGACAGTATTTGGTAACATTTATAGACGATTCTTCTAAATTTTGTCATATTTATCTATTAAAATTTAAAGATAAAGTATTTGATAAATTTAAAATTTTCAAGAATCGTGTTGAAAATTAATTAAACTTGAAAATTAAAAGATTTAAGAGTGACAGAAGAAGAGAATACAAATTGACAGAATTCAAGAAATTTCATAACTCTCATGGTATAATACTTGAAACTACTGCTTCTTACTCACCTCAATCTAATGGCATAGCTGAACGTAAGAAAATGGCGTTAACTGAAATGTTAAACTCTATGTTATTGACAGCTGGTATGCCTTATTGTTGTTGGGAAGAAGCAGCTTTGGTTGCATGTCACATCCTAAATAGAATACCACATTATAAGATAAATTTAATACCTTATGAATTATGGTATAAACATCCTTGTAGATATGATACTCTAAAGACTTGGGGTTGTATCGCTTATGTTAGGATACCAGACCCTAGGAGACTAAAGGTAGGACCTATGACCAATACTTGTGTATACCTAGGTAGTGCAGAGGATAGTGTAGTTGATTGGTTTTTGGATCTATCTATCGATGTGATTATAAAATCTAGGAATGCAGTATTCTTTGAGAATAAATTTCTAAAAGATCAAGGATTGAATTTACCTGACACCATAGAAATTAATTCAGAACCTCTAATAGAAATTGTACCTAATTCCACTGACACTCCTCAAATTAATGGATCACTACCTCTTAGAGTATCTACAAGAGAGAGAGTTCCCAAAATATTTGGTGAGAATTTTGTCACTTAATATTTAGAGGACAATCCATCTACTTATAAAGAAGCGATGAGATCTAGGGACTCCTTGTTATGGGCAGAAGCCATTGATCATGAAATGAGTTCTCTGTTACAAAATCAAACTTGGCAACTAGTCGATTTGCCAAAAGGGACTAAGACTATAGGTTGTAAGTGGATTTTGAAGAAGAAACTAAATCCTGAAGGATTAATAGCACGGTATAAAGCACGTTTAGTAACTAAAGGCTATACTCAAGTCTATGGCATATATTATTTTGATGTATACTTACCTATCTGTCATTTGACTAAGATTAGAATTCTTCTTGCATTGACATCTATTGACCGACAGCCTTTTTAGTTTAAATTCCAACATTTAGGCCTCCGTTTTGGCAGTTTTATATTTTTTATCTATTTTTGGCAGTTTTTGTTTCCTTATTTAATTTAGGCAGGAAGAAGCAGTTTTATGTTTTTTTATCTATTTTTGGCATTTTTAAGGTAGTTATTATGTAATATTTTTATTTCCATTATGATGTAGATTTGGTGATTTATTTCCTTTTTAGAATAAATTACCAAATCAGCCTCCTAGGGTTTTCTTAAACTTATTCTCTATAAATAGCTTGTAAAACTCTAGGCTTTGGCAGCTTTTTGATTAATAAAATATTCAGTTTACTATTTCTGAGTTTCATACTCTTATTTGAACGCTTATACGCTGCGTCGGGTGGTATCAGAGTAAATGGCTACAGTTAGTGGAAGCGGTGGTCTTCTTGACGATGCTCAGGAGATTAGAGCCCCGATCCTTGGGGACGAAACGTTGCAACGATTAGAGCAACGTATATAGGGACACCTAGAATAACAGATGGATCGCAAATTTTGTCTTTTCGAACAACGATTTGATGATATTACAGAACGTCTTGATGCTTTCGGTGTTGATGTGAACCAGAACCGGCCAAACGACAGAAGGCCAGGGGCAACTATTGCTCATGGTGACCCAGTCGACAAACTTATTCCTATTCGCAAGCAGACTTATCATGAAGACAGTTCAGAAGACGATGACTTTGTAGAAGAGTAGGACGTTGGTTATGGAGGCAAACCACGATATGGTGGGCCTCGTGGAGGCCATTATGACATAGATGATTATAGACGCCGAGATAATGACAGAGAAGGTAACTACTTCAGATTAAAAGTCGATATACCTTATTTTAATTGTGGCTTGGTGATAGAGGATTTTTTGGATTGGGTTGCAGAAACCGATTCTTTGACTATATAGAGACCCCAACTGATAAGAGGGTCAGGCTTGTTGCTTGTAGATTAAAAGGGGGAGCGTCAGCATGGTGGGATAGATTGCAAAACATAAGGGTGAGAGAAGGGAAGGGTCGTGTACATACTTGGTACAGAATGAAACGCCTGTTAAAGCAAGAATTCCTACCTCCAGACTATGAACAAATTATGTTCCAGCAATACCAACGGTGCCAGCAGGGCAATAGGTCAGTGCATGAATACACAGCTAATTTCATGCGCTTGGCTGAGTGGAATAACTTGTCAGAGACAGAAGGGCAGTAGGTGGCTAGATATCTTGATGATTTGAAGTCGTTCATTAGAGACAGAATTGGAGTTCAAACTTTACGAACTTTGTTTAAAGCAAAAAATATGGCAATGAAGGCGAAGCTAATGCAACAAGAAAGGAGCAGAAGAGGCTTTGATAATTTCAAGGCTGCTAATTCACTAGAGAAGGGCAGATCGGTGCCAGAAGTTCTAGGGAGAAATAATCATTATAGTGGCAACAATAATAATCGCTATAATGTAAAGCGCAGTCAGAAGGACAAGGTAGCCGACAAACGACCTATGACTGAAATAAAGGAGAAGGGGCACAGTTGCAGAAAGGTGCGAGCATCAATCCTTACACTAGACCTATTATTGGAAAATATTTCAAATGTAAACAACCTAGGCATAGATCAAATGAATGTCCTTAGAGGAAAACAGTAAAAGTGGCTACTAGAGAAGAGGAGGAAAATGAATATTACTGTGAGCCTAATGGTGAAGATGGAGATTATAAAGGTGAGGAGGTCGAGGAAGCTGTGTATGTAGTGCGGAGAATGATGTTAGCTCCAAAGCAAAAGGGGCAATCCCAACGCCATCAACTGTTTCGGACTCGGTGCACCATTTTGGGCAAGATTTTTGCTGTTGTGATTGATAGTGATAGCATGGAGAACATTGTCGGGCAAGAGGTAGTAAAGAAGCTGGGGGTACCTTTGGAGAAGCATCCAAACCCTTATACCCTTGGGTGGATAAAATCCGGAGCAAAAAGCATTGAGGTGACAAAACGATATAAAATCCCATTCTCGATTGGCAAGTATCATGATGAGTTATATTGCGATATGGTAGACATGGATGTGTGCCATTTGCTATTTGGCAGGCCATGACAATATGACATGGACTCTCAACATTCAGGAAGAAGCAATTAATGCAATCTGGTGAAAGACGGCGTCAAGTATACCTTACTGCCATTAAAGAGCAGGAAGAAGCAGTCTGTTCAAAGAAACTTTCTCACAGTCACAGAGGAATTTGAGACTCAAATTAAGGAGACGAAGCAGGTTCATACCTTGGTGGTGAAGCAAGTCTATGAGGCGGGAGTAGAGTTGTCAGTGGAGGAGCATCCTAAAGCAGTTATGCCTTTATTAGCAGAGTTTAGTGAGTTGATGCCAGAGGAGGTTTCAGATGGGTTGCCGCCAATGAGGGACATCCAGCACCATATTGACCTGATTCCTGGAGCTAGCTTACCTAATCTTCCACATTACAGGATGAGCCCGAAGGAAAGTGAGATTCTGAAGGAGAAAGTGGAGGAGTTGCTGCAAAAGGGGCATATTTAAGAAAGCATGAGTCCTTGTATGGTGCCAGCTTTACTGACTCCAAAGAAAGATGGCAGTTGGCGGATGTGTGTGGACAGTAGGGCCATCAACAAAATAACAGCGGGCTATAAATTTCTAATTCCTAGGTTGGATGACGTGTTGGACAGATTACATGGAGCTAAGCGATTCTCAAAGCTGGACTTGAAGAATGGACATCACTAGATTCGGATTCGACCTGAGGATGAGTGAAAGACAACTTTCAAAACAAAAGAAGGGTTGTACGAATGGTTAGTGATGCCCTTCGGACTCTTTAATGCTCCTAGCACTTTCATGAGGCTGATAAATCAAGTGCTTAAACCTTTTATTGGTAAATTCGTTATGGTTTATTTTGATAATATCCTGATTTACAGTAAGACAGAAGATGAGCATTTGATATAGTTAAGAGAAGTGCTAACAGTCCTACAGGCCAATAAATTATATGTTAATCTTAAGAAGTGCAGTTTTCTAACAAATAAATTGCTATTCTTGGGATATGTTGTTAGTGCTGATGGAATACAGGTGGATGAAGCGAAGGTGAAGGCAATCAGAGAGTGGCCAACTCCCAAAACAGTTTTTGAAGTTCGAAGTTTTCATGGTTGGCTACCTTCTATATGAGGTTTATAAAGAACTTCAACACCATTGCAGCACCAGTCACTGAGTATATGAAGAAGGAAAGATTCTTATAGGGAGAGGAAGCAGAGAACAGCTTTGCCATTCTGAAGGAAAAATTGTGCACTGCCCCAGTATTGGCCTTACCCAATTTTGACAAGCTATTTGAAGTCGACTGTGATGCCAGCAGGGTGGGAGTCGGAGCTGTCCTTTCTCAAGAATGGAGACCAGTTTGTTTCTTTAGTGAGAAGCTCAGTGAGGCAAGACAGAGATGGAGCACCTATGACAAAGAATTCTATTCTGTGGTAAGGGCTTTGAAGACTTGGGAGCACTACCTGATTGAGAAAGAGTTTGTCCTTTATTCTGATCATGAAGCCTTAAAATACCTGAACAGCCAGAAAAAGATCAGTAAAGACATGCATGTTAGATGGTGTCAATTCCTGCAAAAGTTTCCATTCAAACTACATCACAAGTCGGGAGTGCATAATGTGGTGGCAGATGCGTTTAGCCGGCGGGCTGGCTTGTTAATCACCTTGAGCCAGGAAATTCTAGGGTTTGATCAATTGCATGATTGTTATGTTGGTGATGATGATTTTGGGCAGATTTGGGAGATATGTTCAACTGGTCAACCTATATAGGAGTTCTTTATGCAGGATGGGTATCTAATGCGAGGGGATTAGCTTAGCCTTCCTCGAACATCATTGCGAGAGAAAGTGATTCGAGATTTATATACCGGTGGTTTAGCTGCACATTTGGGCAATGATAAAACTGTTGCTGCAGTCCGGGAGAGATTTTATTGGCCTCAATTGCTTAGAGATGTGACTAAGTATGTGAAGAAGTGTTACGTTTGTCAAACTGCCAAGGGTCAGTCTAAAAATACTGGGCTTTACATGCCCCTGCCTGTTCCTGAAAATGTATGGGAGGATTTGTCAATAAATTTTGTATTGGGCTTGCCTCAAACACAAAGGGGAGCAGATTCTGTATTTATTATTATTGACTGGTTTTCCAAGATGGCTCACTTCATTTCTTATAGAAGGACATCTGATGCATCGAGTGTGGCTAGATTATTTTTCAAGGAAATAGTTTGTTTGCATGGGGTACCCAAGAGTATTACTTCAGACAGAGATAATAAGTATCTTGGTCACTTTTGGAGGAATTTGTGGAAGCTATTTAATTCATCATTAAACTTCAGTAGCACAACCCATCCCCAAACTGATGGTCAGACAGAAGTGGTCAACAGGATGTTGGAAAATCTGATTCGCAGTATTTGTGGTGACAAACCAAAGCAGTGGGACATTGCTTTATCACAGGCAGAAATCGCATACAACAATGTAGTCAACAGTGCTAATGGTAAATCTCCATTTTCTATTGTTTATACTGAAGCGCCTCAGCACACTCTAGACTTGGTTCAACTGCCTAAGCAAACAAGTAAGAGTGTAGCAGCAGATCACATGGCTAAGTAGGTGGTTGAAGTACACAAGGAAGTCAAGCAGAAGCAAGAAGAGACCAACCAGAAGTATAAGAAAGCTGCTTACAAGCATGGAAGGGAATAAGTTTTCTCTGTTGGAGATCAGATTATGGTGTTCCTTAGACGCGAAAGATTTCCAGTTGGGTCATACAGTAAGCTGCAACCAAAGAAATATGGGCCTTTTACCATCACCAAGAATATCAACAACAATGCCTATGTTATAAATCTTCCAAAGAGCATGAGAATTTCCAACACTTTTAATGTTGCAGACTTGTCACTTTTTCATGATTCTGATGAGCCGTTATATCCAGATATTGAGCCCAACTCGAGGAAGAGTTTTTCCCAAGTGAAGAAGACTGATGTGAAGAGTGTTTGCTTAGAATTCTTGGATCGCTTAGATAAGAAGAAACAGAAGCAAAAGCCCAAGTAGTTTATGGGCCAGTTGGGTCGGGGCCTGTTTGGCTTTTTGAGAGCAGTTTTTTTTTGGGCCTTTATCGGCTATAATCCAATGGAAAACGGCTCAACGAATCAAATTCATTGTTAAAGTGATGACCAACAGCCTTTTTAGGTCAAATTTTAACATTTAAACATCCGTTTTGGCAATTTTATATTTTTTTATCTATTTTTTGCAGTTTTTATTTCCTTATTTAATTTAGGTAGGAAAATCTGTTGATGCGTTTTTTTAAGGCAGTTATTATATAATATTTTTATTTTTATTATGATATAGATTTGGTGATGTATTTCATTTTCAGAATAAATTACCAAATCAGCCTTTTAGGATTTTTTTAAGTTTATTTTCTATAAATAACTTATAAAATTCTAGAGTTTGACTGTTTTTTAATTAATAAAATATTCAGTTCACTATTTCTGAGTTTTATACTCTTTTTTGAACGCTTATTATGTAATATTTTTATTTTCACTGTGATGTAGATTTAGTGATTTATTTTCTTTTCAAAATAAATTACCAAATCAACTTTTTAGAATTTTTTTAAATTTATTTTCTATAAATAGCTTATAAAATTTTAGAATTTATCAACATTTTAATTAATAAAATATTCAATTTATTATTTCTGAGTTTTACATTTTTATTTATACACTGCGTACTCTTAAATTATAATATGCATATAACTCATTGGAAACAGAGCTATTGAATTGGAACGTTCACCGACTTTAAGAGACATTGGTGCCTAAGCAATAAAAAAATTGCAATTTTTCCAAATCACTGAAGACTGTTATAAACCGTTAGGGATTGGGTTTAACTTACTGGCATTTTATAATCAGAGGATGTAATTAGGGAAAATTACAAAAATATATGATTTTTTTTATTTTTTTTCATTTTTATGGTTGTTTTTCCTTATACTTTTATTTTTTTTAATATATGTTTTGATATATTAGATATATGTTTAGTATATATTTGATATATGTTATATTTTTTTAAAAATAAAATATTTATAGTATATAGTATTTTTAAAAAAATATTTTTATAACAATAAAAATAATTTTTTTTCTTATTTTTTCGGTATTTTAGAAAAATCCCATGTAATTAAGCCATCTTGAAATAAAAGGATGGAATTAAACTTGGGCTTATAGTTGGGGGAAAGAATTGAGCTTTTGGCCTTTTTATTTGCAAAGATATACATTATGCTAAAAAAATCCGAATTATAATATTACATTACATTAAATTTATTATGTCTAAATATTACATTTATATATAATAAAATTAAATATCTCAATATATTATTAATAATTCTAAATAGAAAATAATTTAACTAACATTACATGAGTATAATCTAAAGATTATATTTTATTTTTTTAGTATAATCTATAATTGTTGTTTTTATTTTTATTTGAGAGAAAATTAAATTAGAGCGAGTTTGTATGGGCCTTGGCCATATAGATAAAAATCTGTACGGACCTTGTTTCGGACAGGTATTGATAAAGCTGACATCTTGTAGTCAACCAGTCTAGGCATTAAGTTCACCTCCAGTCTAACTAAAAGCAAACCATACGCGCAAGTCAATGCACAATAAATGACACTATGGTTAGCTAGCCAATCAAAATTTAGTTGAATCTGCACAGTTCTGGGTTGGGAACTAAAACTAGTGAGAATGGAGCTTTTGATAACACATTTGAATTGCATAAATACATCAAATATTATTATACAACAATACAAATAATGCATGTCAATTACTATGATACAAGCCTTTCACCAACAACACATTCAATGGATGAATTCATATCCAGTGGAACGGATTGCATTTTCTCACATTTCCTTATTTCAATGTCTATTACCTGACAAAACTTGCATACAAGGTTGTGATCAGTGCAACAAAAATTGTACTCGTACTTGGAGGTGATGGTGCACTGGAAAACTTGAATCTCTGAGCCTGGTCCCTGAAAAATTGGAAAAAGGAAATGTAAAGGATTAAGAGATTATGACAAAGTTGTCCATGAGATTTTTTAGTAGCAGTTTAAGTCTAATAGTTATGCATGATTCCATACATTGCAAAATTTCATAAGCTTAATGAAAATTTACATGAAAATAATAAAACAGCCAAGTGAAGGTTGTCAAAACTTCATCCAATATTAAATTCAAAACTAAAAACCTTTTTCATGAAACTATGTATGTTAACTAGACTGATCAAGCACAGTTTTGCTTCTGAAATCTTACTTCTGTAAGGGTGATAATAGGCCACAGTATATGCTATTATCAGGCAAAGAAAGCTCAGATGTATCAATTTCTGGATTTACAACGCTCACGTAAACCTCCTGACCCAGATACCAAGAGTTGAGAATTTGTGTACGGAGATTCCAAATGCCAGCATTGTCAAGAGAAACTAAGATGGCAGTCCAAGCTCCAGGAAAGACCTGTAATTGTAAAAATGATGAGCATAAATTCCTTTTTATGTGAATCATGATTCATGTCCATGTAACTCTCTTTATACTCGTAGAAAGAGAAGTAGTAGAAAACCAATCCAAATTTTTTCTTTTTCTTTTTTTTTTTTTTTTTTCTGTAAACCCTTTTGCCTATTCACTTCCATTTCTGATTTCTCTCAGATAATACTAGGTATAAAATGATAAGCACACATTCAAAACAAAGATTTGATATTTCAATAGAACACGTACCATATCTATTTGGTAACATAAATTATGTTACACTCTTTTTTTCTCGCTTAATGTAAAGAAGCTATTTACATTCTGATGAAAATACGTCATTATATTGGTAAGTCATTCATGCAGTTTAACATTCATATCAATATATAAGTCTTCCTTGGTTAATTTCTAGAAAATAACTCCAGATTTCTTTTTCCATGATGTTTTAGGAGCAACCTCTAGTTTTCTTTCATCCTTCTTTGTTTCCGTCTCTGTTGTCCCCCATAAGCTTTCCCAGCAAAAGATATCCAGCAATGGCTTCACACGAAAGCATTTGGAATGGAGGTTACAGAAGAATATACCTGTACAGTGCAGCGAGCAACACCATCCCATTTATTGTATGTGCCTCTGCTATTCTCTGTCCACACTCCAAAATCCATACTGCAATACAGACAAAGATATTGCAAATTATGTTTCTAATTTGAGCATCTATTGCTTAGGAATAAAGATGGATGAGCATATCAAAACTGAAAGTTCACCCCACAACAAAGAACGCATATCCATCCATATGATAGCTCTGGACATTGGTGTCATTGTTCTGAAAGATTATTTCCATAAAACCTTTGAAAGTGCCATTAATTAGAGATGTATCCAATTTGGGAGGTCTGTTCATTGGTCTGTTAGGGAAGTCAAGCTTGTAGACACCTGAAATGTTATATTGCTGAGCAAGCTTCAAGGGCGTTGACGGTGGTAAGTATGAAATGCCATTAAGGGTAGTACACCACTTCCCATTAATAAGCTCTGCAGGTCTATTGAGGATCACATATACATCTGTCACGGTAATGTCACCATATTTGAAAGATCCCTGTGGATTTGGACGTGCTGCACTGGCTGAGACATTCCATCTGAAAATCACAGAGATAACAAAAATCTATCAACAATGAGCCCAGCATCCATGAAAATCAAAAGCAGTTATTTGCTTATGAAAGTTCAAGGAAATTGAACTAGATATAGAAGCAAACAATTGGCCTTTTGATTTTAATTTGCATCAATTCCTCCTTTCTGTAAAACTTTTAACCAAGCAGCTTAAAAGATTATCTTATCCCAGATAATCAATTAATCAGCATTCTATAACAGGGTAAATAAATATTTTTTTAACAGCTTAAACTGGTGGAGGTTAACAATATCTTCAATGTTAATCCAAAGAGATGCATATAAACTACAACCTTATGGATCTTGCTTGATTCATTGAGAAATATGTATCGAGTTCATTAGGAGGATCAGGAAGAGGACCTGATGCAGGTCCCTGAGAATTGGAATAGTGCAAGATAGCAACTCCAGCAGCTTTAGTCCAGGTAGATGAAATTACATATCGGGGACTGGCAACAATGTAGTAATCACTGGTAGCATTTTGATCCATTGTTACCAAAAATGAATACGACTGACCCACATGAATATCCATGTTTTCATAGTTCTGCTGAACAGTGTATGATCCTTCAGTCTCCACAAGAAGTAAGTTGTGGTTTTGTATTCTGAAATTCAAGCTGGTTGAGATGCCAACATTGTGCACTCGGAGACGATATGTTTTTCCTGTTTAAGATAAAATATAAAGCATCTAGCTATCTCAAAAACAGCAGGAAAATACTTATGAGTAAAAAATGTTGTTAGAGCATCTGAACCACAGTGTCAATCCAAAAGAAAAAAAAAATAGCATGTAAGCAGCTGGCTAAAAATTACGGTGTTAAATATTCAAGAATGAAAAACCTCAAGAGTTGATGGGGTATTACTCCCTAGAGAATTCCATGCGCTTTAGACACTTTATTCTTCATTTTCAACATCACTTGTAGGAAGTAAGTTCTTACTAGATATCTATCCTTACTAGATATCTAGTTTGCACAAGTTTCAAGGGGACAAAAAGGCATATAATACATAGTAACAATTTTTTGGTAATGTATTGTTGACTTGTAAATATTCTTATTGATTGTAAGAGTGATTTTAGTGATTCTTGTACTGTTTCCTTGTTAGTTTCTTTCCTAGTTAGGGGTATAGATTGTATATAAATATAACCTATGTATTAAGATTGAGATATCAATGAATTTGAGAGCTTTAGCCTCTATTCCAATATGTATAGACAGTTTGGACACTTCATGTAACAGGAGAAATTCAATTTGGATCATTTGAATGCATAAAGCCTTTTTGCTGGAAGAAATCAGAACGAAAAAGGGCATTATAGCAAGAAAGAAGCTCAAATGACATGTTCATGAACTGTAATGAGATATTTTCACAAAACTTTCTGAATGAAATAACTCAAGTTTAAGGGACAGAAACTCAATGTAACTGCTATGAAAATCAAGACACATGTATCAAACACTAAGCAAGACAGGTAGGATAAAGAAGACTGCCAATAACAGATTCAAATGTGTCTTTATTGTTCTTCATAAAGCACATGCCAATGAAACCCATCTTCTGAAATGGGGGCAAAAATAAGATGGAAGGCATCAAACTTACATCAAATTGACACTTTCAACCTTTGATCATTACTTTGAGAATGATATACGGCTACCATTATAAGTAAATATCATCTGACCCCATGTGAATCATATCTCCTCGAACATGAAAGCCCACTTATTGAAATTTTTTCATAAAAAATCAAATTATAATTATGTAATCATTTTCTCCAAGGAAGATTCATGTTCTAAAAAAAGAAATAATAGCAAATTGAGCATAAGAGACGCATCTCAGAATTTACCCGGTTCAACATTTACTATCTGATAAGTAATGCCTTCTCGGACAAGAGCTTCATCATATCTGTAAGGACCAAATCCATTAATGAGGATACCATCAGGAACTCCTAGGTCATCTCCCTTTTTAACATGCTTCCTTAGTTCCTGTTTACCCCATAGCATCAGTCAAGCACATAAACCAATTAAAGCAGCTGGTCTTCACCACAAGCAAAAAGCCAAACACCATCTTTACTGACCTTATGACTATCTGTATACCAATCACTGATAAAAAGTGTAATATCTCCATCAGGCACTGCAAATGGTAGTGGAATAACATCTCTATTGTTAACAATGATTCCTCCATAACCACCTGCTGCTCTCTGGAAGTGGAGAGAAGGGAAGTAAAAGAAACTCCCTATCTGATCTTTGACCTGAAACTGATAAGTCCAATTCCATCCAGCAGGAATTGGACAATTAGTCCCCGAAACACCATCTTGCCAGGAGTTTTTCCTATGTTGTATGCCATTCCTACACAGAAAGTAACTAACTTTAAGCATCATTCATGATTTCATGAATAACAGAATTTGTTCTAAATAGCTTTCAAATTGTAGTAAGCATATATAATATAATTATTATTATACCATGTGATAAGCAATGGCTCATCAAGTTCATTCTTGACATTGATAAACACGTTCCAATTTGTAGTAACATTGAGAATTGGTCCAGGAAATAGCCCATTAATCCCAATCACCTGGAATAATAATTCAAATAGTAACAATTGCAAAACCAACCATAAGCCGTAACTCATAGCAGATTCACTAAAACGAGAAAAAGGACAGAGCATCACAATCCCAAAAGAGAGGAAGTTCCAAATTAATTTTGAGAAGTTAGCATTTAATTCAAATTCCAAACTAGCTGCTATTGAATAAAATTGGGTTTCGAACAAAAATTAGAATTACACTGAGAAAAAAAAGTTTTTTCCAGCTATTCGAAGAATATCCATTAATAAAGAAGTAACAAAGTATGTAATTAAACAATAAAGAAATAAAATTGCAAGGAAGAAAGAAGAAATAACCTGTTGTTTCACTCCAAGAGGATATCCATTAAGGTAAGAGACAGTCCAATCAAAGAAGACAGAAGGGTCATCTGCAAAAACAGTAGTCACCAGACACCCAAGTAAAAGGAAGGAGGAGACAAAGGCCGAGGCAGCAGAGAGCATTGGATCCACTTATCTCTTTCTTTCTCTAAAGAAAACAAAGGAAAGAAATAGAAGAGAGTAGTAGAAACCAAAAGAGGGGCATGGGATTCTGAAGAAGGCCATGTTTGCAGACAGCTAGAGCTGGAGCTGCCAAGTTTTGTAAAAGGGGCCCACCTTTTTGCAAATTTTGAGGGCATTGGAGCCACAGCCACACTCTTTTCTCCACTCTCACAGTGAGTGCTTCTTTCTCTATCAAATTTTTCAACAGTGTGGGTCCTTAAAGTTGCAAGTGAATTTTTGACCGACATGTTAGCTTTTCTTCCCCCCCACCCCCAACGCCCCGAAAAAAAAAAAAAACAGAGAAATTACTAAAACAAAGATTTTGTATTCAGATTTCTGTTTTTTTTAAAGGTGTTATTTAAAATATAATTAGCTGTGGCTTAGTAGATAAATTAATTATATTTTTTAATTATATATTTATTTTTTAATTTTATTTTAATTTTAAAAATTAAATTATAAAAAAAATTATTACTTAAAATGTGAAAATAACAAATTAGTCCTTAAATTTATTATATTATATTATTCATTTAATATTTAAATTTTCATTGAAATTAATTGAATTTTTAATTTTATAAATTTATTTAATTGAATCATTAATTTAATTATTAGTAATTTATCAAATTTATAAAATTAAAAAATTCAATTAATTCTTATTGATATATAGTATAATAAATTTCAATGTTAATTTCAATTTTACTCTTCAAATTATTATTATTATTATTATTATTATTATTATTATTATAACTTTAGCATAAAATACAACTAAATTTTTAAATTCAGATATAACTGATAAAAAAATATAATATAATATAAAATATGTAAAATTAAAGATAAATTTATCTATTAAATCTTTTAAAATTATTAATTTCAATCATTTTATTCTTATAAATAAAAAATATAAGTTTAAGAGATTAAAATGTTTATACTATAATAATATAAAAATATATTAAATTTAAAATATTAAAATATAATGATGATTAAACTTTAGTTTAGTTCGCAAAAAATATTGATTAGAATATATCTTTCACAATCTCTAATATTAGCATTTACGAAAATTGATGAACATAGAATATTTTGGTAGTTTAAAAGAAAATTATAAAATATTTTCCTAGTTTAAGAGAAAATTAAGACATTGTCAAAGAGAATGACTTAAAAGGAGAATCATTTTATTAATTTATCAAATTTATTATATTTAAATTAATTAAAATATATATATATATATATATAATATGATTTAAATATATTTTAATTATCAGATTATATTTTAAAATTGTTAATAAAAATAAAAAATTCATATAATTAATTTCAATAATTTTGAGATTAAAATCAAATTGAATTGAGTTGAATATTATAATTAAATAAAAATATAGAAATAAATAATTATTAATCTATTAATCATCATTGAGTAATGATGATCACCACCAATTATTGGCCACAAGGATTTAATTTTTTAAAAATGTTAAATTTTTTTAGAGTTCGATCCATTTAACGTGCAATTTTCTTCATAAATTCACAAATTAAAACTAGCGATTGACTAACAAATAGCTCTAGTTATTAGCTACTATCACAGTTTATCATTTTATATGTATTTTTTCTCATAATTGAATAATAAATTAAAAATTATGATTTTTTTAAAAGTTTATATATTTTATAGCTTTATGTATTAAAATTTTTAATATTTTCCAACTAAATTTTAACAATACAAACAAATAACAGAAAATTAATTTTTCTAAAAAATATTTTACAATACAAACATTTTTTTAGATAAGTTATTTTCAATGAAACATATAGAGACTTTAAATATAAGTGTAAAATGTGGTAAATTTTTTTAATAAATAACGAAAATATGAAGTTATTGATAAATCACAAGAACCAAAAGCATTAAATTTAAAATAATAAAGTCTATATTTTTCATAGAAGATTTTTTAATAACTGCACTACTTAGTCTCTCATATTTTCATTTACCCGAGTTCAAGCCTAATTAATTTTAAAATTATAAAATTTTGAATTCAAATATATATTAAAAATTAAATTTATCTAAAAAAAATTTAATAAATTACGTACTTTGTGTTATCATTTGGATAAGGTTTAAATTATGTTTTACTGTGATATATGTTTTTTTAGGGATAATTATTTTGTGGTTTTTATTTTTTATTTTATTATATTAAATGATTTATATATTTTTAAAATTATACTAAAAAATTTATATATTTTATTTTTATTAAATAAACGGATTAGAAGGCTTCAATACATCTCTAGATTTCGCTCCATTTGGTAAAGCATATGGGAATCTATGAAAAATAGACTCCTTCCTTTGCCTACTAACTGTTGTTCTATTAGAAGAATTTACAGTGACTAACAAAATTAGATCTAACCAACATGAAAATCAATTATGCACATAACTCCATTAAACAATTCAGAGCTAATCTTCTTGAATTTCAAGAGAATTGAAGAGGCAAAATTTTAAAAGGAGATAGCGTCGTCACGAAATCAAATGACATCGCTAGTGACAAGTGAGATGCGAAGAAGGGCGACGACACTCTATTTTTTGAGAAAGACAGTAATGTCTTCGAATGCCAACTAAAATTTCATTATAAGATCCATCAAGTATTTGTCCATCGATTCCTGTTAATTGGAGATCACAACTCTCTTGAACGAACGACAGATAACAACTTGGGAACAAGAAAACAGGGAATAGGAACAAAAAAGTTGAAAAAGAAAAAAGGAAAAAGATAGTAGATGAAAAGAAATGGATATTTTTGATAATAAATAAAATATTTTAATCAAAATTTAATTTTTATGTCATTGGCTGACGGAAAAAAAATAAAAAATAAATAAAATAATTTTATAATTTAACGAAATTAAAATATATAGATTTTTTAGTATAATTTTAAAAATATAAAAATCATTTAATATAATATAACAAAATATAAAGACCCAAAGTAATTATTTCTTTTTTTTATCAAAAATATTATATACATCATAAGTTACAATTATAATTGTAATGTTAGAACATAATACTGAAACAGATAAATTATAACTATATATCAAGTATAGCAATTATCTCTTATTAAAAAGAATTCCCTTCATACATGTTTTTTCTCTTTATTATTTTTGAAAGAATAAACTCTTATATTATTTTTGTTTAGTATAAGAAAAGAAAGAACTTGAATCTATTATGCAATGCCTTGGTGTGCATCAACTCTTGTACTGTTAATTAATATTTGGCCAGTTGGCATTACCCCCTTCTAAATAGAATGAATAATTGTTTGAAAAAAAAAAAAATTGTTTTATTAGAGTTTTCATATTTAACCTTTATTTATTTTGCCCCTTTTCTTATCAACGAGTGCAAGGTAGCTGGCGGAGGATTGAGGACTGTCCTGTCTACTGTTGGCTTGTTGGCATGTCGGTTGTCATGCCATCTTCCCGTTGGGCTGGACTGGGCTAGGTTGTGTTTAGCTCTAATTTATTTCAGTCAAGTCCATATGTATATTATGTTTAGCTCTAATTTATTTCAGTCATATATATATATATATATTATTTCAGTCAAGTCCATATGTATATTATGTTTAGCTCTAATTTATTTCAGTCATATATATATATATATATATATATATATATATATATATATATATATATATATATATGTTTTCACTAAGTGTAATTATGCATTATACATCACCATTTTATATTGGAGGCATTTGAGTAAAAACTCAATTTTAGAAAATAAAATTTTAAAAATATCGTTTTAAAATAAGTTGATATGGTTAGTTTAATTTTTTTTTATTTTTAAACTTCAAAATAACGTTTTGTATAAATCTATCAAACATTTCAAAAATTCATTTAGTATTTTTTAAATTTCAAAATAATATTTAATATCCATTTTAAGGATATCTAAATAGCCCATTATCAATTACAATTTACAAACTGTTATATTAAGTTATTAACCCAATGGTAAGTGAAATTATTTTAGAACTTAGAAGCCATTTGCCTATTTTCCATCAAATTTCTCTATAAAATTTTCCCGCTATTTATTTTCGATTTTGAATCTAATAGTTTAAATTGAGTTTTTCCATTATAATCTAAAATTAAATTCAGATTTTAACAATGTGACTTAACCAATAAACTTACCAATATGAATTTTCTGTATTATTTGATATCTAATTTTTTATATCATTTAGTTTTATGTATGTTATATTATTTTTTTCAAATATTTTAGCAGTCAATAATTTTTTATTAATAATGTGATACACATAAAAATATATAAAAAGAAAATGAGATACCAAATAAAACAGAAAAATAAAATTATAAACTCTCATACTTATGATCTTGACTCAAATTGAATCATGGAGCCATTAATCCTAGTCAAATTGATGGACTGAAAAACCCTTTGTATCAACCCAAGTCATTTGGCAGTTCGGTTGTGGTTTTCATGAAAGTTCTTGATAGGGCAATTAGCAAGCTAATTCTATCAATTTTCAAATAAAATAAAATTTTATAAATTAATACTCGATAAGTTAATAATTTATATTATATAATAATTTTTAACGATCTTGATTTGAATTAATAGGTTAAATTAATATTTGATTAATTAATATTCTTTTTATTTAATAGAATTCATAATTTCTGAATATATTAATTTATAGAGGTTTTACTGTATATGCTACAATTGTAATCCAACGCCTGGTTTGGCATGGAGAAATTAACGGAGAAAGTTAAAATTCCCATGAAGTCTATATTTTTTATTGATTGATATCCATTGTCTCCACAACTTTATGAGTAAGAAATCCTCCAACTTTTCTAGGAAGAAAATCATCCAACTTTCACATACTTCCGTTCAACTTACTTAGGAGACCAACTAAATTGAATTTTTCCAAATAGAAAAAGATGAAAATTCAAAAGTATCCTTAATTTCATTATTTTTTAATATAAGTGAAAAGGGTATTATTAACAATTAAAAATTATATTTTCCAATGATTTATAAATAAATAAATAATATTTAAGGTAATTTTTATTTAAAGTGTATTTTTGTCATATTTCAACAAATTAAAGAAGAAAAATAAATATTTTATATTAAACGAATTCTAAGTATCAAATGATATTATCAAACATCAGCTTAATCTTTTTTTTTTTTTTTTAAATAATCATCTCAAACCAACTTATTTAGAGAACTCCTTGCACTAACATCTTCTCATTTGTTATTTCCTCTATTTTCAGTAACAATATATCTTTTGAGGGAAATTGTCCCTTTGAAACTTGTATTCTTGCTTGGCCATTTTATTATGGATACATCACATAATTGTAAACTTGATTCTCTTACACACACACACAGATATATATATATATATATTTTAAATTTAGTATTGGAGTTATAGTTAAAATTTTTCTAATAAAATTATATTAAATATTTTAAAATTGCTACTTATTTTGTATTCTTTATAGCATTCATATTTATAATGTATATATTCATTATATCTTCTATCATTATAAATATATTCAAAAAACATTAAATTTATACATTCTATGGTAATATAGGATTGGAATTCTTTGTTTTCAATAGTATTCAATACTAACTCTTAGGATATGTTTAGTATATTGTAATATAATGTTATAATATTAATATAATTAATTAAATATATGTTATGGACCTGGTTCATAACTAAGGTGATTAAGTAATAAAATCAGATAAAGAAGGAGATATAAATGAGAAATGAGAGGAGAATATAAAGATGAGAGAGAATAAAAAGAAATTCAGGGAGAACAATTGAGTTATGATTTAACGATAATCCCCATTTATTATACTTATTCTACATTTATAATATTATGCCTAACTTCTAACTATGAGTTATGAGTTGTTACAAGGGTTGTTACAATAAATTTTTAATATAATACATTACACTAAAAATGTATTTCATCATATTACATTGTATTTTATTAGCACTTATTAAATATAATCTTAAATTTGATGATGATGAATTTGTGTTTCATAGTTAAGCATTATAATAATAATAATTATTAGTATATGTGTGTGTTTCATGTGGATATGTTATCTATTTTCTTATAATTAGTGAAGGTTGCGTATGAAATAAATAAATAATAAATTACATCAAGTCTTTGATTATTCTTTTTTTTTTTTCTATTGACAAAATATTGAACAAAAAAAATATAGTGGAAGGATTTGATTAGTTGTTTGAATGGTATTGCAAATACTTTGATTTAATATTAAAATAAAGGTTTGACTAATGAATTTTATAAGCCTAGGTGGGTAGTAATTTATTCTATAATTTATAATTTATATGTTATTAATTTATAACAACATTGTTAATAAAAATAAAATTATAGTTGCACATTATTAATAAAGAATCACTTAAAATTATATATTATTAATAAAATTTCATTGCAAATAAAATTTTATAATAAAAATTACAATTTACATATTAACTAATAAAAATTCACTTTTATTTTTTTACATTATTAAATCGATAATTGAAAATCAATATTTTTATAAAAATCAAATTACCAAACTTAACCAAAAATCAAATTTATTTATACTGAAATAACTATATTTTATCTATTTAATTATTATTAGATTATATGTTTATAATTGAATAGTGCCTTGTAAGGTTTTTGGATTCTAGAAGTTGAAAGTGAAGTTTAGACAAGTTAAATTTAAATAGAGGTGTTATAAATATCAGAGAGAGTATTAATATTAAAAATTAATAATTAAAATTTGAGAATCTAATTATATATATATACTCATTTTGGAGAATACAATTATATATAAATTTATTTAATATTTTATATTTAATTAATATGAGATTTATTTTTATATTTAATTTTTTATTATTTTTTATTTAATTATTTTATATGTTTTAACATATCTACTCTTACTATTTAGCATTTTATGATAATTTATGTAGCTTGCCATTTCTAAAAGTAACTATATGATTATTTTTTGGCCAAATTCTCCATATTTACTTTGCCTATTATAAGGTAGAAGATTAAAGAAAATAAGTGGTTGAAGCAAAATGATAAATAATGTTGAACCACTTTCACAAAACTACAACAATAATTTACAAAGACATGCCTTTGGAGTAAAAAACTGTCTGCAATTAATAATTTTAGAAATTATTGTTTGTTATTTATGTCAAGACAAAATCATAATCATACTCACATCCCAATCCTTCACATGCCATGTCTCTCTCTCTCTCTCTTAAATAATTCTGTATTGTGTTATTTTTTATATAAATTTTACACTATAGTCAAACTTATTTTTTTTAGAAAAATTATTATTTATATGTATATAAATTTATTTATATATTAAATTAATTATTAATAAAATATTTTAATTAATATTATTTTTTTTAATAAAAAAATACTGATATTATTTTTTATTTCATATATTCTTAAAAAAAATTATTATTACACTGAATATATAGACTTATCTTATATAATAAATCAATGAGTAACGAAATATTTTAATTAATATAATTTTTTTTTATTTTTTTTCAGTAAAAAAATATATAAATATTATATTTTATTTTACGTGATATTATTTTATTGAATTAATGCATATATTCAATGTAGGTAAAATAAAAATAATTATTTTTTTAAATAGATTATAGTCAAATTTTCTAATGCTATATGTACCGTACAGATCTATTTAATTGATAAAAAATTATATTAAATAATATAATTTAGTAAAAGTAAAAGATAAATTTAAAAATTAAACATGCAATTTTTATGCACTTTCATTTTAATATTATATTTTTATAAGATAAAAATAAAGTACATTGCAGTAAGTAAGATTATGTTTTTTTTTTCTAAGTGCAACACAACTAATCATCTAAACATGTACTAAAATGTATTAGTTTACCTTAAAAATGACTTTATAACAACTATTAATTATTATAATAAAAATGATAATTTTTCTTTATGTTGAAGCTTTTCACAGTTATTTCTCTCAAGTTGTTACCAAACATGTCCTTTTCAAGTTGTAACTTTTTTTACCACTTGTTAACTCACGCTTTGCTCATGTTCACATCTTCTAATTCGTAAAAGCTAACTTTTGCATCGCATCATCATCACACCTCTCGATGCCACACACGCATCCCTCAACCGTCCAACTATTCGGTTAATGATATTCATGAAGCTTTTTTATAAATCAAACTACTATTTAGGTTAATAAGTAATTAATTACTTTAATTATTTTTAACTTTTAAGTATTTTTATATTTAACATTTAATTATTATTATTATTATTAAATTTAATATAAAATAATATTATGAGTTAGTTTTATTGCTGAATAAATATTATAACATATTAAATTTCTCCCTAATATGAAAGAAAATAAAAGCATCTATGTTAGAATGAGATGATTAGTGGATGAGAATTTTATTTAGTTTATGTTAATTCCAAAAATTTAATATTGCTTAATAAAAAAAATTACATTTTTATATAATCAAACTAAACTTCATTATTTTTATTATTAATTAATTTAATTTAAAGATTTTGTTAACCAATACTATAAAGACATAGGTTAAGACTAAGAATCTAATAATGTTTTGATAAAATTAAATAAATAATTTACAAGAAATTTAATGAGAGAAAAATTGAAATTTTATTTTATAACATGATAATTATATTTAATTATAATAATTATCGTTCTAAGTAAATAAAATTTAGAGTTTTTTTTTTTTGATTTTTTTAATTGCTTTTTGTGAACTGTTTAAAAAAACTAAAAAAATCTAGTTTTTTCTAAATCATAATTTTTTAAATTCTAAATAAAATAATGGCAAAAATAATTTTAAAGGCAATGAAAAAATATATGCTTATTATCAGTATTATTTTTTCCATAAAAAAGATAATTAAAAATTTAAATACATATAAATTATAAAATATATTTTTATATATTTCCTTTTTATTTATGATTTTATTTTTGTAAAATAGAAATTCAATATTTTTGAGATAAAAATAGTGTTTCATATAAATCAATGTGATTATTTTTGTTTTCGGATCAATTATTATAGTTTCGTTGCTGATCAAAGCTTCTGGCCATACTATGCGGCGCCGGCGCGTACTATTACCAATAAGATATTTCGGTCGTCACCAACCAAGCTTATTAATTACCTAAGAATCTCTTTTTAAATTACAAAAACACCATCGCCGCTACTTACATGTTATTTCCCAATTGGAAAAACACATCCAGACTACAATAAGATTGGTTATAGAGAATTCTCCCACCATCACCACCACCAATAATTGATCAGCCTCAAAAATCCTCTCTGTACTCAAGCTGGCACCATTGTCTCCTTCTACCTCTCCACTTCATCTCTCTCTGTGTCTCACATTAACAATCCTTAAACCCTAATTTCACCACACTGTAAATAAATAAATAGCAGCAACAAGTACCAGAAACAAATACAGTCTTGTGGACTTCGCCATTTAATTCATGCTCTAACACTAAAAACCACACACACAAAAACAGAATCCTCCCAAAAAAATGCATCCTTTATTGCCTTTTCTTTCAGTTACTATTAGTATTGTTCTTCTCTCAATCCCAAGTGTCAATTCACTGGATCACCATCAATTATCTGCTTACGATGTTCTAAAAGACCATGGGCTTCCCATGGGCCTACTCCCTAAGGGCGTTAAGGATTTCAGAATTGAAGATACGGGCCATTTTGAGGTCTATTTAGATCAGGCTTGTAATGCTAAATTTGAGAGTGAATTGCATTATGATAGGAATGTTTCGGGTACTTTGAGTTATGGTCAGATCGGAGCTTTATCGGGAATTTCAGCTCAGGAGTTGTTTTTGTGGTTTCCGGTTAAAGGGATTCGTGTGGATGTACCTAGTTCTGGGCTTATTTATTTTGATGTTGGTGTTGTTTCTAAGCAATTCCCGCTTTCTTTGTTTGATACTCCTAGGGATTGTATGGCTGTTCGTGATGGCCAAACGGAGGCTATTGAGACTGGGAGGGTTATTGCTGAGGCTGTGTCTAAGGTTAGTTTCATTTCTTTTGTATTTGGTCTTATTTCTGTTTATTGCTACAAGTGCAAAATTGTATGGGTCTAGAATCTTATTTCTTATCTCGATTTTGCTCCTAGGGGATGGTAATTATGTCTGTAATTTGTTTGTTTTATTTGGGATTATGGAGTTTTACAGTGGTTATTTTCTTGAATTGTGTGTTTTTGTGGTTTACTTTTTCACTATCTATGCAGAGTCAACGTGGGGAATTGAGATATCAACTTGATCAAGCGGACTTTGGGATCGAGAGAGGTTTTCTGTAAAGTGCAAAGAAGAAAGTTACTTAAGATGTGCAATTAGCTCGATCAGCTCATGGGTTCTCCATTTTCACCTTGTAAATTTCATCAGAGGTTCTGTATTAGCTGGTCCAATGCTTCCATTCAGTGTGTTTGCTTGTGTTCTTTTTTCCCTATATAGTGCAGAATATGCATACTAGCAGAGCCAGCTCTTGTCAATGCATGGATGCCCAATGAATCTCTTTGAGAGGAAAAAAAATTTAATGATGCAACAGCATGATCATTACAAGCGGACATCCTACTTGCAGAGTTTAAAGTGTGACAGGAGCATTTGGCTGAGGTGATTTCAGGTGACAAATCAGAGAATTTAATTTCATATGTTAAATTTGTTGTATTATGAATATAAACTGTGGGTGCAATGTGGAATCAGGTTTTGTAGTTTAAGTTTTTTCTTAAATTGATGAGAGACACATGCGTTAAAAAAAAAAATAATAAATTTCAAGAATAAATGACTTTCTTGCTTCTGTTTATCCTCCTATAACAGTAGTGGATTTTATTTATTTACTTGTGTGTTTTGCGTTATATTGTATCACCGTGGTTACTGATTTGCTTAATTATTGACACTTTTCTGCTCGTTCTTGTTTAAATGATGTAGCATTTAGTATACTTTCATTGATGGGTGAGTGGAATAAATGAGAATCCATCACTTAATTGTCAATTTATCATCTGCCATTTTCTTTTAAGAGACTCATATTTATCTTGTTATGCTCAGGTGTAACACTCAACACTGTCAGAGAACTTGAGCAGAGGAATTGAGTAGTCATTTATTGAAGTAGATTTCTGCAGTGAGATTTAGCTGTTTTTTGTCCCAGACTTTCTTCTTCTTCTTCTTCTTCTTCTTCTTTCTCTTTTTTGGGAGGGCAGTGGGGGTGGTATTGTGGTTAGGCAAGATGGTTGATAATTTACTTTAGGATTTTGGATTTGATTCAGAAATTGCTGAATCCATAATAGGTTATTGTACCTTGTGGTGCATCATTGGAGCCTGGTGAGGTTTTTTTGGAAGTTGAATTTCAGGTGCAACTTTTGAACTCTTTGCCTCTCCTTTAGAATCATGATCATTTTTCCCCCTTTTCTTGTCCTTGATTTATCATTTTATTTTTTTCTCTTTGTATGAAAAGAGTCTTTTTCTGTTTAATATGTCATTGAGCCTCAGCTACACAAATAGAGGTAGTTGCTTATGCCCACACTATCCAAATGACTTGCCTTAAGAGTTATTAGCTTAAGGGTTTGATCTACCAATGCTCCCAAGCACTTCAGGCTTGAGACACTAAATAATAGGCCTATGGCCAACTCTCTTTGACATGATACTTGCTAATCTGCTATTTTGAAAATATTAGATGAATGTCTCTCAAGTGGTTTTCCTAGCAGCCAGCAAGAACACCCAGTGAGCATAAGCTGGAATAGACTTTTGCCTTGTTTTGCTACATGAGAAATGATAGTGTATGTATACTTACTCCTGCCTGATCTCTCTCATTGCAAAATAGCGTTTTGAGTGAATCTGATACCCTTTTCCTGTTGAGGTGGTAACTAAAAGTTGGACTGCATTTTTTTTTTTGCTGGAGTTTTTAATCATGAACATTTTACTCGTAACAATTCAGTGAGAGAAAAAAAAAATCATCAGAGTCAGATGGATGGAGGTCTGGCTTTTATCTCTCTGCTTTGATTGCCTGCCCAATTGGCTATATGGTTTTGAAACACTGTTTTGTATAATTTGAAACAATTGTCCATTTGTTTCTATTATACACTTTATTGATGTCTTTAAATTATTGATGATTTCAATAGAATGTAGTCCTATCACTAAGAGAGTTCAGAAAGGACAAACTTGGCTGGACTGGGCTGCCTGCTTTCTGAGTTATTTCTCTCTATGGCATGATGGATCAAGAGACATTTTTATTCAGTGTCCTGGATGATATCCATGTTTAATTCCAATATTTCTATGGTTAGATCTTTAATTTATTGTAGTGGACAGGCTTATATGATCCCCTAAACATCCCACGTGCATTCGTAGCAAGTATGTTTTGACCGGCATACATGTCGTCCTGTATATGGATATTTGTTTGGCATATGATGTGTATAACATGTAGGATGTTCAAGCAGATTCTATAAAAATTGTGTGTGTGAGGCAGAAAACTAGCATGACCCAGCCTTGTGATGGGGATTGTGGCATTTGGTGTTGTATCACTGCAATAATTGTCAAATCATTCTACTTGTTTCGTATAATTATTTCATCTATGCATTATTATTAAATGAAATTTCCATGTCTTGAGCAAATTTTGTTACAAAGCTTCTCACCCTGTATCATATTGTAATTCGAACATGGGGCAAATGTGAAATTTGCATGTTAAAACTTCAAGCCACTGGATGCGTGTCCTTGATGAGATGTTTGTAGTTGTGTGCTATTTCACGAAGCGGGGGTTCTAGAACTTTAAACTTGGGAGGCCAGATGTAATTGAGACTTCATCTCTCACTGCATCAGTTGCCCCTTTAAATGCAGCTATCCAATTAGACTTTAAAGTTTGAAGGGGCTAAGAATACTCATGGAAAAAAAACAAATTCAAGTTTATAAGGTTAATATAAAACATTTTATGTGACCTTCAAGGAAGCTGAACTTAAACTTAAAATCCTTAAAGTTGTTTAAACTTGTGGTCTAATGCAAGTGGTATCATATGGCATGTTTTATACCAGATTTAACTCCTGAATGTTTAAATCATCTTGGTAAGTAATAAATAGTTTTACTAAGCTTGTTCAACATGATGAATCTGATGATGTATTTTCCTGTTTAATTATCAATTCTGTTTTATGTGTGTTCTATAAGGTAATCTACATCACTGGAATGAGAGCATTTCTATTTACATTTATTGGATAGCTTGGTCTATAATTGGGTGAACTAGAGTGCAATTTGCTGGTACACTTATTTTATTTGCTTGTTGCAGAACTAAAATTATCAGCATAGTTTGTATTAGATTTAAAATATGTATGTAGAGAGAAAAATCTTCAAAGGTTGTAAGAATGTGACTCTAGATCCTAAGGTATTTTAACTCTTAGATAAAAAAATCTATGTATGGTTTGTTTCTCAATTATAAAAGAAAGATCTACAGAAGCGGTAGTTTTTGTTTGTTTCATCCATCTTTTGAAGAGATGAACTTTTAGTTAAGGATAGATGAAATAGAAATCCAAAAAGTCACATTGATTCACAATTTGTTCTCCTTTTAGTCTTAGTTCGAAACTGAATTTTCAACATCTGCTACAAGACATCAACTTTTGTATCTAACGAAAAATTTGAACACAACTGATCACGGACGTGTAAGTACAACAATTTTTTGTATTGAAGTGCGCAGTCCTGTAACCAGATGGGCTTGGGTTGGATTGGATTAGGATCCTAGCAGGTTTCGACCATTTTCTGATGAGATTTTAAATGTAACATTTAAAGAAACTCGATTTCTCTCCGTCTGAGATGAGTACCAGTTACTTCATATGGTGTCATGATAAAAAGAAAAATCACTATCAATATTTAAATTTTTTAAAATTTGTTATTATGGTGTTTATATAATTTTTTTTTTAAAGAGTTTTTAAATTTTTAAAAATAATTTTGAATAAATGTATTTAATCTTTTTCCAATCAACAACTTTTCAACTTCATTTAGTTTTTTTTAGCAAAATAGTTGTTCTTATTCTTTCTTTGACTTCAGAGATTTTATTAGGAGTGAAAAAAAATTGAAATAATTAAAAATTAAACTGAATTAAATTTAATTTAATTTAGTTAAATTTTAAAATTTAATTTGATTCAGTTTATATTAAAAAATCTAAAATAAACGAATTTGACCAATATATATATATATATATATATATA